>CAMPDV010006035.1:0-27334 GCA_946699065.1 Loxodes magnus | reverse complement strand
AGAGTCTGAAGATCATAATTGAAAGTAATAAAATGAGAAAGATGAGATTTCAAAGAAAAGTGAAGTAGAAAAGGAAGTAAAAGAGTCTGAAGATCATAATTGAAAGTAATAAAATGAGAAAGATGAGATTTCAAAGAAAAGTGAAGTAGAAAAGCAAGTAAAAGAGTCTGAAGATCATAATTGAAAGTAATAAAATGAGAAAGATGAGATTTCAAAGAGAAATGAAGTAGAAACAAGCAAGTAAAAGAGTCTGAAGATCATAATTGAAAGTAATAAAATGAGAAAGATGAGATGAGATTTCAAGAAAAAGTGAAGTAGAAAAGGAAGTAAAAGAGTCTGAAGATCATAATTGAAAGTAATAAAATGAGAAAGATGAGATTTCAAAGAAAAGTGAAGTAGAAAAGGAAGTAAAAGAGTCTGAAGATCATAATTGAAAGTAATAAAATGAGAAAGATGAGATTTCAAAGAAAATTGAAGTAGAAAAAGGAAGTAAAAGAGTCTGAAGATCATAATTGAAAGTAATAAAATGAGAAAGAGAGATGAGATTTCAAAGAAAAGTGAAGTAGAAAAGGAAGTAAAAGAGTCTGAAGATCATAATTGAAAGTAATAAAAATGAGAAAGATGAGATTTCCAAAGAAAAGTGAAGTAGAAAAGGAAGTAAAAGAGTCTGAAGATCATAATTGAAAGTAATAAATGAGAAAAATGAGATTTCAAAGAAAAGTGAAGTAGAAAAGGAAGTAAAAGAGTCTGAAGATCATAATTGAAAGTAATAAAATGAGAAAGATGAGATTTCAAGAAAAGTGAAGTAGAAAAGGAAGTAAAAGAGTCTGAAGATCATAATTGAAAGTAATAAAATGAGAAAGATGAGATTTCAAAGAAAAGTGAAGTAGAAAAGGAAGTAAAAGAGTCTGAAGATCATAATTGAAAGTAATAAAATGAGAAAGATGAGATTCAAAGAAAAGTGAAGTAGAAAAGCAAGTAAAAGAGTCTGAAGATCATAATTGAAAGTAATAAAATGAGAAAGATGAGATTTCAAAGAAAAGTGAAGTAGAAAAGGAAGTAAAAGAGTCTGAAGATCATAATTGAAAGTAATAAAATGAGAAAGATGAGATTTCAAAGAAAAGTGAAGTAGAAAAGCAAGTAAAAGAGTCTGAAGATCATAATTGAAAGTAATAAAATGAGAAAGATGAGATTTCAAAGAAAAGTGAAGTAGAAAAGGAAGTAAAAGAGTCTGAAGATCATAATTGAAAGTAATAAAATGAGAAAGATGAGATTTCAAAGAAAAGTGAAGTAGAAAAGGAAGTAAAAGAGTCTGAAGATCATAATTGAAAGTAATAAAATGAGAAAGATGAGATTTCAAAGAAAAGTGAAGTAGAAAAGGAAGTAAAAGAGTCTGAAGATCATAATTGAAAGTAATAAAATGAGAAAGATGAGATTTCAAAGAAAAGTGAAGTAGAAAAGGAAGTAAAAGAGTCTGAAGATCATAATTGAAAGTAATAAAATGAGAAAGATGAGATTTCAAAGAAAAGTGAAGTAGAAAAGGAAGTAAAAGAGTCTGAAGATCATAATTGAAAGAAATAAAATGAGAAAGATAAGATTTCAAAGAAAAATGAAGTAGAACCAGCAAGTAAAAGAGTCTGAAGATCATAATTGAAAGTAATAAAATGAGAAAGATGAGATTTCAAAGAAAAGTGAAGTAGAAAAGGAAGTAAAAGAGTCTGAAGATCATAATTGAAAGTAATAAAATGAGAAAGATGAGATTTCAAAGAAAAGTGAAGTAGAAAAGGAAGTAAAAGAGTCTGAAGATCATAATTGAAAGTAATAAAATGAGAAAGATGAGATTTCAAAGAAAAGTTGAAGTAGAAAAGCAAGTAAAAAAGTCTGAAGATCATAATTGAAAGTAATAAAAATGAGAAAGATGAGATTTCAAAGAAAAGTGAAGTAGAAAAGCAAGTAAAAGGAGTCTGAAGATCATAATTGAAAGTAATAAAATGAGAAAGATGAGATGAGATTTCAAATAAAAGTGAAGTAGAAAAGGAAGTAAAAGAGTCTGAAGATCATAATTGAAAGAAATAAAATGAGAAAGAGAGATGAGATTTCAAAGAAAAGTGAAGTAGAAAAGGAAGTAAAAGAGTCTGAAGATCATAATTGAAAGTAATAAAATGAGAAAGAGAGATGAGATTTCAAAGAAAAGTGAAGTAGAAAAGCAAGTAAAGAGTCTGAAGATCATAATTGAAAGTAATAAAATGAGAAAGATGAGATTTCAAAGAAAAGTGAAGTAGAACAGCAAGTAAAAGAGTCTGAAGATTATAATTGAAAGAAATAAAATGAGAAAGATGAGATTTCAAAGAGAAATGAAGTAGAAAAGCAAGTAAAGAGTCTGAAGATCATAATTGAAAGTAATAATTGAAAATGAGATTTCAAAGAAAAGTGAAGTAGAAAAGGAAGTAAAAGAGTCTGAAGATCATACATTGAAAGTAATAAAATGAGAAAGATGAGATTTCAAAGAAAGTGAAGTAGAAAAGCAAGTAAAAAGAGTCTGAAGATCATAATTGAAAGTAATAAAATGAGAAAGATGAGATTTCAAAGAAAATTGAAGTAGAAAAGGAAGTAAAAGAGTCTGAAGATCATAATTGAAAGTAATAAAATGAGAAAGAGAGATGAGATTTCAAAGAAAAGTGAAGTAGAAAAGCAAGTAAAAAAGTCTGAAGATCATAATTGAAAGTAATAAAAATGAGAAAGATGAGATTTCAAGAAAAGTGAAGTAGAAAAGGAAGTAAAAGAGTCTGAAGATCATAATTGAAAGTAATAAAATGAGAAAGATGAGATTTCAAAGAAAAGTGAAGTAGAAAAGGAAGTAAAAGAGTCTGAAGATCATAATTGAAAGTAATAATTGAAAATGAGATTTCAAAGAAAAGTGAAGTAGAAAAGGAAGTAAAAGAGTCTGAAGATCATAATTGAAAGTAATAAAATGAGAAAGAGAGATGATTTCAAAGAAAAGTGAAGTAGAAAAGGAAGTAAAAGAGTCTGAAGATCATAATTGAAAGTAATAAAATGAGAAAGATGAGATTTCAAAGAAAAGTGAAGTAGAAAAGGAAGTAAAAGAGTCTGAAGATCATAATTGAAAGTAATAAAATGAGAAAGATGAGATTTCAAAGAAAAGTGAAGTAGAAAAGGAAGTAAAAGAGTCTGAAGATCATAATTGAAAGTAATAAAATGAGAAAGAGAGATGAGATTTCAAAGAAAAGTGAAGTAGAAAAGGAAGTAAAAGAGTCTGAAGATCATAATTGAAAGTAATAAAATGAGAAAGATGAGATTTCAAAGAAAAGTGAAGTAGAAAAGGAAGTAAAAGAGTCTGAAGATCATAATTGAAAGTAATAAAATGAGAAAGATGAGATTTCAAAGAAAAGTGAAGTAGAAAAGGAAGTAAAAGAGTCTGAAGATCATAATTGAAAGTAATAAAATGAGAAAGATGAGATTTCAAAGAAAAGTGAAGTAGAAAAGCAAGTAAAAAAGTCTGAAGATCATAATTGAAAGTAATAAAATGAGAAAGATGAGATTTCAAAGAAAAGTGAAGTAGAAAAGCAAGTAAAAGAGTCTGAAGATCATAATTGAAAGTAATAAAATGAGAAAGATGAGATTTCAAAGAAAAGTGAAGTAGAAAAGCAAGTAAAAGAGTCTGAAGATCATAATTGAAAGTAATAAAATGAGAAAGATGAGATTTCAAAGAAAAGTGAAGTAGAAAAGCAAGTAAAAGAGTCTGAAGATCATAATTGAAAGTAATAATTGAAAATGAGATTTCAAAGAAAAGTGAAGTAGAAAAGGAAGTAAAAGAGTCTGAAGATCATAATTGAAAGTAATAAAATGAGAAAGATGAGATTTCAAAGAAAAGTGAAGTAGAAAAGGAAGTAAAAGAGTCTGAAGATCATAATTGAAAGTAATAAAATGAGAAAGATGAGATTTCAAAGAAAAGTGAAGTAGAAAAGGAAGTAAAAGAGTCTGAAGATCATAATTGAAAGTAATAAAATGAGAAAGATGAGATTTCAAAGAAAAGTGAAGTAGAAAAGGAAGTAAAAGAGTCTGAAGATCATAATTGAAAGTAATAAAATGAGAAAGATGAGATTTCAAATAAAAGTGAAGTAGAAAAGGAAGTAAAAGAGTCTGAAGATCATAATTGAAAGTAATAAAATGAGAAAGATGAGATTTCAAAGAAAAGTGAAGTAGAAAAGGAAGTAAAAGAGTCTGAAGATCATAATTGAAAGTAATAAAATGAGAAAGATGAGATTTCAAAGAAAAGTGAAGTAGAAAAGCAAGTAAAAGAGTCTGAAGATCATAATTGAAAGTAATAAAATGAGAAAGATGAGATTTCAAAGAAAAGTGAAGTAGAAAAGGAAGTAAAAGAGTCTGAAGATCATAATTGAAAGTAATAAAATGAGAAAGATGAGATTTCAAAGAAAAGTGAAGTAGAAAAGGAAGTAAAAGAGTCTGAAGATCATAATTGAAAGTAATAAAATGAGAAAGATGAGATTTCAAATAAAAGTGAAGTAGAAAAGGAAGTAAAAGAGTCTGAAGATCATAATTGAAAGTAATAAAATGAGAAAAATGAGATTTCAAAGAAAAGTGAAGTAGAAAAGGAAGTAAAAGAGTCTGAAGATCATAATTGAAAGTAATAAAATGAGAAAGATGAGATTTCAAATAAAAGTGAAGTAGAAAAGGAAGTAAAAGAGTCTGAAGATCATAATTGAAAGTAATAAAATGAGAAAAATGAGATTTCAAAGAAAAGTGAAGTAGAAAAGGAAGTAAAAGAGTCTGAAGATCATAATTGAAAGTAATAAAATGAGAAAGATGAGATTTCAAAGAAAAGTGAAGTAGAAAAGCAAGTAAAAGAGTCTGAAGATCATAATTGAAAGTAATAAAATGAGAAAGATGAGATTTCAAAGAAAAGTGAAGTAGAAAAGCAAGTAAAAGAGTCTGAAGATCATAATTGAAAGTAATAAAATGAGAAAGATGAGATTTCAAAGAAAAGTGAAGTAGAAAAGGAAGTAAAAGAGTCTGAAGATCATAATTGAAAGTAATAAAATGAGAAAGATGAGATTTCAAAGAAAAGTGAAGTAGAAAAGGAAGTAAAAGAGTCTGAAGATCATAATTGAAAGTAATAAAATGAGAAAGATGAGATTTCAAAGAAAATTGAAGTAGAAAAGGAAGTAAAAGAGTCTGAAGATCATAATTGAAAGTAATAAAATGAGAAAGATGAGATTTCAAAGAAAATTGAAGTAGAAAAGGAAGTAAAAGAGTCTGAAGATCATAATTGAAAGTAATAAAATGAGAAAGAGAGATGAGATTTCAAAGAAAAGTGAAGTAGAAAAGCAAGTAAAAAAGTCTGAAGATCATAATTGAAAGTAATAAAATGAGAAAGATGAGATTTCAAAGAAAAGTGAAGTAGAAAAGGAAGTAAAAGAGTCTGAAGATCATAATTGAAAGTAATAAAATGAGAAAGATGAGATTTCAAAGAAAAGTGAAGTAGAAAAGGAAGTAAAAGAGTCTGAAGATCATAATTGAAAGTAATAATTGAAAATGAGATTTCAAAGAAAAGTGAAGTAGAAAAGGAAGTAAAAGAGTCTGAAGATCATAATTGAAAGTAATAAAATGAGAAAGAGAGATGAGATTTCAAAGAAAAGTGAAGTAGAAAAGGAAGTAAAAGAGTCTGAAGATCATAATTGAAAGTAATAAAATGAGAAAGATGAGATTTCAAAGAAAAGTGAAGTAGAAAAGGAAGTAAAAGAGTCTGAAGATCATAATTGAAAGTAATAAAATGAGAAAGATGAGATTTCAAAGAAAAGTGAAGTAGAAAAGGAAGTAAAAGAGTCTGAAGATCATAATTGAAAGTAATAAAATGAGAAAGAGAGATGAGATTTCAAAGAAAAGTGAAGTAGAAAAGGAAGTAAAAGAGTCTGAAGATCATAATTGAAAGTAATAAAATGAGAAAGATGAGATTTCAAAGAAAAGTGAAGTAGAAAAGGAAGTAAAAGAGTCTGAAGATCATAATTGAAAGTAATAAAATGAGAAAGATGAGATTTCAAAGAAAAGTGAAGTAGAACAGCAAGTAAAAGAGTCTGAAGATCATAATTGAAAGTAATAAAATGAGAAAGATGAGATGAGATTTCAAAGAAAAGTGAAGTAGAAAAGGAAGTAAAAGAGTCTGAAGATCATAATTGAAAGTAATAAAATGAGAAAGATGAGATTTCAAAGAAAAGTGAAGTAGAAAAGGAAGTAAAAGAGTCTGAAGATCATAATTGAAAGTAATAAAATGAGAAAGATGAGATTTCAAATAAAAGTGAAGTAGAAAAGCAAGTAAAAGAGTCTGAAGATCATAATTGAAAGTAATAAAATGAGAAAGATGAGATTTCAAAGAAAAGTGAAGTAGAAAAGGAAGTAAAAGAGTCTGAAGATCATAATTGAAAGTAATAAAATGAGAAAGAGAGATGAGATTTCAAAGAAAAGTGAAGTAGAAAAGGAAGTAAAAGAGTCTGAAGATCATAATTGAAAGTAATAATTGAAAATGAGATTTCAAAGAAAAGTGAAGTAGAAAAGCAAGTAAAAGAGTCTGAAGATCATAATTGAAAGTAATAAAATGAGAAAGATGAGATTTCAAAGAAAAGTGAAGTAGAAAAGGAAGTAAAAGAGTCTGAAGATCATAATTGAAAGTAATAAAATGAGAAAGATGAGATTTCAAAGAAAAGTGAAGTAGAAAAGGAAGTAAAAGAGTCTGAAGATCATAATTGAAAGTAATAAAATGAGAAAGATGAGATTTCAAAGAAAAGTGAAGTAGAAAAGGAAGTAAAAGAGTCTGAAGATCATAATTGAAAGTAATAAAATGAGAAAGATGAGATTTCAAAGAAAAGTGAAGTAGAAAAGGAAGTAAAAGAGTCTGAAGATCATAATTGAAAGTAATAAAATGAGAAAGATGAGATTTCAAATAAAAGTGAAGTAGAAAAGGAAGTAAAAGAGTCTGAAGATCATAATTGAAAGTAATAAAATGAGAAAGATGAGATTTCAAAGAAAAGTGAAGTAGAAAAGGAAGTAAAAGAGTCTGAAGATCATAATTGAAAGTAATAAAATGAGAAAGATGAGATTTCAAAGAAAAGTGAAGTAGAAAAGCAAGTAAAAGAGTCTGAAGATCATAATTGAAAGTAATAAAATGAGAAAGATGAGATTTCAAAGAGAAATGAAGTAGAACAGCAAGTAAAAGAGTCTGAAGATCATAATTGAAAGTAATAAAATGAGAAAGATGAGATGAGATTTCAAAGAAAAGTGAAGTAGAAAAGGAAGTAAAAGAGTCTGAAGATCATAATTGAAAGTAATAAAATGAGAAAGATGAGATTTCAAAGAAAAGTGAAGTAGAAAAGCAAGTAAAAGAGTCTGAAGATCATAATTGAAAGTAATAAAATGAGAAAGATGAGATTTCAAAGAAAATTGAAGTAGAAAAGGAAGTAAAAGAGTCTGAAGATCATAATTGAAAGTAATAAAATGAGAAAGAGAGATGAGATTTCAAAGAAAAGTGAAGTAGAAAAGCAAGTAAAAAAGTCTGAAGATCATAATTGAAAGTAATAAAATGAGAAAGATGAGATTTCAAAGAAAAGTGAAGTAGAAAAGCAAGTAAAAGAGTCTGAAGATCATAATTGAAAGTAATAAAATGAGAAAGATGAGATTTCAAAGAAAAGTGAAGTAGAAAAGGAAGTAAAAGAGTCTGAAGATCATAATTGAAAGTAATAAAATGAGAAAGATGAGATTTCAAAGAAAAGTGAAGTAGAAAAGGAAGTAAAAGAGTCTGAAGATCATAATTGAAAGTAATAAAATGAGAAAGATGAGATTTCAAAGAAAAGTGAAGTAGAAAAGGAAGTAAAAGAGTCTGAAGATCATAATTGAAAGTAATAAAATGAGAAAGATGAGATTTCAAAGAAAAGTGAAGTAGAAAAGGAAGTAAAAGAGTCTGAAGATCATAATTGAAAGTAATAAAATGAGAAAGATGAGATTTCAAAGAAAAGTGAAGTAGAAAAGGAAGTAAAAGAGTCTGAAGATCATAATTGAAAGTAATAAAATGAGAAAGAGAGATGAGATTTCAAAGAAAAGTGAAGTAGAAAAGGAAGTAAAAGAGTCTGAAGATCATAATTGAAAGTAATAAAATGAGAAAGATGAGATTTCAAAGAAAAGTGAAGTAGAAAAGGAAGTAAAAGAGTCTGAAGATCATAATTGAAAGTAATAAAATGAGAAAGAGAGATGAGATTTCAAAGAAAAGTGAAGTAGAAAAGGAAGTAAAAGAGTCTGAAGATCATAATTGAAAGTAATAAAATGAGAAAGATGAGATTTCAAAGAGAAATGAAGTAGAAAAGGAAGTAAAAGAGTCTGAAGATCATAATTGAAAGTAATAAAATGAGAAAGATGAGATGAGATTTCAAAGAAAAGTGAAGTAGAAAAGGAAGTAAAAGAGTCTGAAGATCATAATTGAAAGTAATAAAATGAGAAAGATGAGATTTCAAAGAAAAGTGAAGTAGAAAAGGAAGTAAAAGAGTCTGAAGATCATAATTGAAAGTAATAAAATGAGAAAGATGAGATAAGATTTCAAAGAAAAGTGAAGTAGAAAAGGAAGTAAAAGAGTCTGAAGATCATAATTGAAAGTAATAAAATGAGAAAGATGAGATTTCAAAGAAAAGTGAAGTAGAAAAGCAAGTAAAAGAGTCTGAAGATCATAATTGAAAGTAATAAAATGAGAAAGATGAGATGAGATTTCAAAGAAAAGTGAAGTAGAAAAGGAAGTAAAAGAGTCTGAAGATCATAATTGAAAGTAATAAAATGAGAAAGATGAGATGAGATTTCAAAGAAAAGTGAAGTAGAAAAGGAAGTAAAAGAGTCTGAAGATCATAATGGAAAGTAATAATTGAAAATGAGATTTCAAAGAAAAGTGAAGTAGAAAAGGAAGTAAAAGAGTCTGAAGATCATAATTGAAAGTAATAAAATGAGAAAGATGAGATTTCAAAGAGAAATGAAGTAGAAAAGGAAGTAAAAGAGTCTGAAGATCATAATTGAAAGTAATAAAATGAGAAAGATGAGATGAGATTTCAAAGAAAAGTGAAGTAGAAAAGGAAGTAAAAGAGTCTGAAGATCATAATTGAAAGTAATAAAATGAGAAAGATGAGATTTCAAAGAAAAGTGAAGTAGAAAAGGAAGTAAAAGAGTCTGAAGATCATAATTGAAAGTAATAAAATGAGAAAGATGAGATAAGATTTCAAAGAAAAGTGAAGTAGAAAAGGAAGTAAAAGAGTCTGAAGATCATAATTGAAAGTAATAAAATGAGAAAGATGAGATTTCAAAGAAAAGTGAAGTAGAAAAGCAAGTAAAAGAGTCTGAAGATCATAATTGAAAGTAATAAAATGAGAAAGATGAGATGAGATTTCAAAGAAAAGTGAAGTAGAAAAGGAAGTAAAAGAGTCTGAAGATCATAATTGAAAGTAATAAAATGAGAAAGATGAGATGAGATTTCAAAGAAAAGTGAAGTAGAAAAGGAAGTAAAAGAGTCTGAAGATCATAATGGAAAGTAATAATTGAAAATGAGATTTCAAAGAAAAGTGAAGTAGAAAAGGAAGTAAAAGAGTCTGAAGATCATAATTGAAAGTAATAAAATGAGAAAGAGAGATGAGATTTCAAAGAAAAGTGAAGTAGAAAAGGAAGTAAAAGAGTCTGAAGATCATAATTGAAAGTAATAAAATGAGAAAGATGAGATTTCAAATAAAAGTGAAGTAGAAAAGCAAGTAAAAGAGTCTGAAGATCATAATTGAAAGTAATAAAATGAGAAAGATGAGATTTCAAAGAAAAGTGAAGTAGAAAAGGAAGTAAAAGAGTCTGAAGATCATAATTGAAAGTAATAAAATGAGAAAGATGAGATTTCAAAGAAAAGTGAAGTAGAAAAGGAAGTAAAAGAGTCTGAAGATCATAATTGAAAGTAATAAAATGAGAAAGATGAGATTTCAAAGAAAAGTGAAGTAGAAAAGGAAGTAAAAGAGTCTGAAGATCATAATTGAAAGTAATAAAATGAGAAAGATGAGATTTCAAAGAAAAGTGAAGTAGAAAAGGAAGTAAAAGAGTCTGAAGATCATAATTGAAAGTAATAAAATGAGAAAGAGAGATGAGATTTCAAAGAAAAGTGAAGTAGAAAAGGAAGTAAAAGAGTCTGAAGATCATAATTGAAAGTAATAAAATGAGAAAGATGAGATTTCAAAGAGAAATGAAGTAGAACAGCAAGTAAAAGAGTCTGAAGATCATAATTGAAAGTAATAAAATGAGAAAGATGAGATGAGATTTCAAAGAAAAGTGAAGTAGAAAAGGAAGTAAAAGAGTCTGAAGATCATAATTGAAAGTAATAAAATGAGAAAGATGAGATTTCAAAGAAAAGTGAAGTAGAAAAGGAAGTAAAAGAGTCTGAAGATGATAATTGAAAGTAATAAAATGAGAAAGATGAGATGAGATTTCAAAGAAAAGTGAAGTAGAAAAGGAAGTAAAAGAGTCTGAAGATCATAATTGAAAGTAATAATTGAAAATGAGATTTCAAAGAAAAGTGAAGTAGAAAAGGAAGTAAAAGAGTCTGAAGATCATAATTGAAAGTAATAAAATGAGAAAGAGAGATGAGATTTCAAAGAAAAGTGAAGTAGAAAAGGAAGTAAAAGAGTCTGAAGATCATAATTGAAAGTAATAAAATGAGAAAGATGAGATTTCAAAGAAAAGTGAAGTAGAAAAGGAAGTAAAAGAGTCTGAAGATCATAATTGAAAGTAATAAAATGAGAAAGATGAGATTTCAAAGAAAAGTGAAGTAGAAAAGGAAGTAAAAGAGTCTGAAGATCATAATTGAAAGTAATAAAATGAGAAAGATGAGATTTCAAAGAAAAGTGAAGTAGAAAAGGAAGTAAAAGAGTCTGAAGATCATAATTGAAAGTAATAAAATGAGAAAGATGAGATTTCAAAGAAAAGTGAAGTAGAAAAGGAAGTAAAAGAGTCTGAAGATCATAATTGAAAGTAATAAAATGAGAAAGATGAGATTTCAAAGAAAAGTGAAGTAGAAAAGGAAGTAAAAGAGTCTGAAGATCATAATTGAAAGTAATAAAATGAGAAAGATGAGATTTCAAAGAAAAGTGAAGTAGAAAAGGAAGTAAAAGAGTCTGAAGATCATAATTGAAAGTAATAAAATGAGAAAGATGAGATTTCAAAGAAAAGTGAAGTAGAAAAGGAAGTAAAAGAGTCTGAAGATCATAATTGAAAGTAATAATTGAAAGATGAGATTTCAAAGAAAAGTGAAGTAGAAAAGCAAGTAAAAGAGTCTGAAGATCATAATTGAAAGTAATAAAATGAGAAAGAGAGATGAGATTTCAAAGAAAAGTGAAGTAGAAAAGGAAGTAAAAGAGTCTGAAGATCATAATTGAAAGTAATAAAATGAGAAAGATGAGATTTCAAAGAAAAGTGAAGTAGAAAAGGAAGTAAAAGAGTCTGAAGATCATAATTGAAAGTAATAAAATGAGAAAGATGAGATTTCAAATAAAAGTGAAGTAGAAAAGCAAGTAAAAGAGTCTGAAGATCATAATTGAAAGTAATAAAATGAGAAAGATGAGATTTCAAAGAAAAGTGAAGTAGAAAAGGAAGTAAAAGAGTCTGAAGATCATAATTGAAAGTAATAAAATGAGAAAGATGAGATTTCAAAGAAAAGTGAAGTAGAAAAGCAAGTAAAAGAGTCTGAAGATCATAATTGAAAGTAATAAAATGAGAAAGATGAGATTTCAAAGAAAAGTGAAGTAGAAAAGGAAGTAAAAGAGTCTGAAGATCATAATTGAAAGTAATAAAATGAGAAAGATGAGATTTCAAAGAAAAGTGAAGTAGAAAAGCAAGTAAAAGAGTCTGAAGATCATAATTGAAAGTAATAAAATGAGAAAGATGAGATTTCAAAGAGAAATGAAGTAGAACAGCAAGTAAAAGAGTCTGAAGATCATAATTGAAAGTAATAAAATGAGAAAGATGAGATGAGATTTCAAAGAAAAGTGAAGTAGAAAAGGAAGTAAAAGAGTCTGAAGATCATAATTGAAAGTAATAAAATGAGAAAGATGAGATTTCAAAGAAAAGTGAAGTAGAAAAGGAAGTAAAAGAGTCTGAAGATCATAATTGAAAGTAATAAAATGAGAAAGATGAGATTTCAAAGAAAATTGAAGTAGAAAAGGAAGTAAAAGAGTCTGAAGATCATAATTGAAAGTAATAAAATGAGAAAGAGAGATGAGATTTCAAAGAAAAGTGAAGTAGAAAAGCAAGTAAAAAAGTCTGAAGATCATAATTGAAAGTAATAAAATGAGAAAGATGAGATTTCAAAGAAAAGTGAAGTAGAAAAGCAAGTAAAAGAGTCTGAAGATCATAATTGAAAGTAATAAAATGAGAAAGATGAGATTTCAAAGAAAAGTGAAGTAGAAAAGGAAGTAAAAGAGTCTGAAGATCATAATTGAAAGTAATAAAATGAGAAAGATGAGATTTCAAAGAAAAGTGAAGTAGAAAAGGAAGTAAAAGAGTCTGAAGATCATAATTGAAAGTAATAATTGAAAATGAGATTTCAAAGAAAAGTGAAGTAGAAAAGGAAGTAAAAGAGTCTGAAGATCATAATTGAAAGTAATAAAATGAGAAAGAGAGATGAGATTTCAAAGAAAAGTGAAGTAGAAAAGCAAGTAAAAGAGTCTGAAGATCATAATTGAAAGTAATAAAATGAGAAAGATGAGATTTCAAAGAAAAGTGAAGTAGAAAAGGAAGTAAAAGAGTCTGAAGATCATAATTGAAAGTAATAAAATGAGAAAGATGAGATTTCAAAGAAAAGTGAAGTAGAAAAGGAAGTAAAAGAGTCTGAAGATCATAATTGAAAGTAATAAAATGAGAAAGATGAGATTTCAAAGAAAAGTGAAGTAGAAAAGGAAGTAAAAGAGTCTGAAGATCATAATTGAAAGTAATAAAATGAGAAAGATGAGATTTCAAATAAAAGTGAAGTAGAAAAGCAAGTAAAAGAGTCTGAAGATCATAATTGAAAGTAATAAAATGAGAAAGATGAGATTTCAAAGAAAAGTGAAGTAGAAAAGGAAGTAAAAGAGTCTGAAGATCATAATTGAAAGTAATAAAATGAGAAAGATGAGATTTCAAAGAGAAATGAAGTAGAACAGCAAGTAAAAGAGTCTGAAGATCATAATTGAAAGTAATAAAATGAGAAAGATGAGATGAGATTTCAAAGAAAAGTGAAGTAGAAAAGGAAGTAAAAGAGTCTGAAGATCATAATTGAAAGTAATATAATGAGAAAGATGAGATTTCAAATAAAAGTGAAGTAGAAAAGCAAGTAAAAGAGTCTGAAGATCATAATTGAAAGTAATAAAATGAGAAAGATGAGATTTCAAAGAAAATTGAAGTAGAAAAGGAAGTAAAAGAGTCTGAAGATCATAATTGAAAGTAATAAAATGAGAAAGAGAGATGAGATTTCAAAGAAAAGTGAAGTAGAAAAGCAAGTAAAAAAGTCTGAAGATCATAATTGAAAGTAATAAAATGAGAAAGATGAGATTTCAAAGAAAAGTGAAGTAGAAAAGCAAGTAAAAGAGTCTGAAGATCATAATTGAAAGTAATAAAATGAGAAAGATGAGATTTCAAAGAAAAGTGAAGTAGAAAAGGAAGTAAAAGAGTCTGAAGATCATAATTGAAAGTAATAAAATGAGAAAGATGAGATTTCAAAGAAAAGTGAAGTAGAAAAGGAAGTAAAAGAGTCTGAAGATCATAATTGAAAGTAATAAAATGAGAAAGATGAGATTTCAAATAAAAGTGAAGTAGAAAAGGAAGTAAAAGAGTCTGAAGATCATAATTGAAAGTAATAAAATGAGAAAGATGAGATTTCAAAGAAAAGTGAAGTAGAAAAGGAAGTAAAAGAGTCTGAAGATCATAATTGAAAGTAATAAAATGAGAAAGATGAGATTTCAAAGAAAAGTGAAGTAGAAAAGGAAGTAAAAGAGTCTGAAGATCATAATTGATTGTAATAAAATGAGAAAGATAAGATTTCAAAGAAAAGTGAAGTAGAAAAGGAAGTAAAAGAGTCTGAAGATCATAATTGAAAGTAATAAAATGAGAAAGAGAGATGAGATTTCAAAGAAAAATGAATTAGAACAGCAAGTAAAAGAGTCTGAAGATCATAATTGAAAGTAATAAAATGAGAAAGATGAGATTTCAAAGAAAAGTGAAGTAGAAAAGGAAGTAAAAGAGTCTGAAGATCATAATTGAAAGTAATAAAATGAGAAAGATGAGATTTCAAAGAAAAGTGAAGTAGAAAAGGAAGTAAAAGAGTCTGAAGATCATAATTGAAAGTAATAAAATGAGAAAGAGAGATGAGATTTCAAAGAAAAGTGAAGTAGAAAAGGAAGTAAAAGAGTCTGAAGATCATAATTGAAAGTAATAAAATGAGAAAGATAAGATTTCAAATAAAAGTGAAGTGAAAAGGAAGTAAAAGAGTCTGAAGATCATAATTGAAAGTAATAAAATGAGAAAGATGAGATTTCAAAGAAAAGTGAAGTAGAAAAGGAAGTAAAAGAGTCTGAAGATCATAATTGAAAGTAATAAAATGAGAAAGATGAGATTTCAAAGAAAAGTGAAGTAGAAAAGGAAGTAAAAGAGTCTGAAGATCATAATTGAAAGTAATAAAATGAGAAAGATGAGATTTCAAAGAAAAGTGAAGTAGAAAAGGAAGTAAAAGAGTCTGAAGATCATAATTGATTGTAATAAAATGAGAAAGATAAGATTTCAAAGAAAAGTGAAGTAGAAAAGGAAGTAAAAGAGTCTGAAGATCATAATTGAAAGTAATAAAATGAGAAAGATGAGATTTCAAAGAAAAATGAATTAGAACAGCAAGTAAAAGAGTCTGAAGATCATAATTGAAAGTAATAAAATGAGAAAGATGAGATTTCAAAGAAAAGTGAAGTAGAAAAGGAAGTAAAAGAGTCTGAAGATCATAATTGAAAGTAATAAAATGAGAAAGATGAGATTTCAAAGAAAAGTGAAGTAGAAAAGGAAGTAAAAGAGTCTGAAGATCATAATTGATTGTAATAAAATGAGAAAGATAAGATTTCAAAGAAAAGTGAAGTAGAAAAGGAAGTAAAAGAGTCTGAAGATCATAATTGAAAGTAATAAAATGAGAAAGAGAGATGAGATTTCAAAGAAAAATGAATTAGAACAGCAAGTAAAAGAGTCTGAAGATCATAATTGAAAGTAATAAAATGAGAAAGATGAGATTTCAAAGAAAAGTGAAGTAGAAAAGGAAGTAAAAGAGTCTGAAGATCATAATTGAAAGTAATAAAATGAGAAAGATGAGATTTCAAAGAAAAGTGAAGTAGAAAAGGAAGTAAAAGAGTCTGAAGATCATAATTGAAAGTAATAAAATGAGAAAGAGAGATGAGATTTCAAAGAAAAGTGAAGTAGAAAAGGAAGTAAAAGAGTCTGAAGATCATAATTGAAAGTAATAAAATGAGAAAGATAAGATTTCAAATAAAAGTGAAGTGAAAAGGAAGTAAAAGAGTCTGAAGATCATAATTGAAAGTAATAAAATGAGAAAGATGAGATTTCAAAGAAAAGTGAAGTAGAAAAGGAAGTAAAAGAGTCTGAAGATCATAATTGAAAGTAATAAAATGAGAAAGATGAGATTTCAAAGAAAAGTGAAGTAGAAAAGGAAGTAAAAGAGTCTGAAGATCATAATTGAAAGTAATAAAATGAGAAAGATGAGATTTCAAAGAAAAGTGAAGTAGAAAAGGAAGTAAAAGAGTCTGAAGATCATAATTGATTGTAATAAAATGAGAAAGATAAGATTTCAAAGAAAAGTGAAGTAGAAAAGGAAGTAAAAGAGTCTGAAGATCATAATTGAAAGTAATAAAATGAGAAAGATGAGATTTCAAAGAAAAATGAATTAGAACAGCAAGTAAAAGAGTCTGAAGATCATAATTGAAAGTAATAAAATGAGAAAGATGAGATTTCAAAGAAAAGTGAAGTAGAAAAGGAAGTAAAAGAGTCTGAAGATCATAATTGAAAGTAATAAAATGAGAAAGATGAGATTTCAAAGAAAAGTGAAGTAGAAAAGGAAGTAAAAGAGTCTGAAGATCATAATTGAAAGTAATAAAATGAGAAAGATGAGATTTCAAAGAAAAGTGAAGTAGAAAAGGAAGTAAAAGAGTCTGAAGATCATAATTGAAAGTAATAAAATGAGAAAGAGAGATGAGATTTCAAAGAAAAATGAATTAGAACAGCAAGTAAAAGAGTCTGAAGATCATAATTGAAAGTAATAAAATGAGAAAGATGAGATTTCAAAGAAAAGTGAAGTAGAAAAGGAAGTAAAAGAGTCTGAAGATCATAATTGAAAGTAATAAAATGAGAAAGATGAGATTTCAAAGAAAAGTGAAGTAGAAAAGGAAGTAAAAGAGTCTGAAGATCATAATTGAAAGTAATAAAATGAGAAAGAGAGATGAGATTTCAAAGAAAAGTGAAGTAGAAAAGGAAGTAAAAGAGTCTGAAGATCATAATTGAAAGTAATAAAATGAGAAAGATAAGATTTCAAATAAAAGTGAAGTAGAAAAGGAAGTAAAAGAGTCTGAAGATCATAATTGAAAGTAATAAAATGAGAAAGATGAGATTTCAAAGAAAAGTGAAGTAGAAAAGCAAGTAAAAGAGTCTGAAGATCATAATTGAAAGTAATAAAATGAGAAAGATGAGATTTCAAAGAAAAGTGAAGTAGAAAAGGAAGTAAAAGAGTCTGAAGATCATAATTGAAAGTAATAAAATGAGAAAGATGAGATTTCAAAGAAAAGTGAAGTAGAAAAGCAAGTAAAAGAGTCTGAAGATCATAATTGAAAGTAATAAAATGAGAAAGATGAGATTTCAAAGAAAAGTGAAGTAGAAAAGGAAGTAAAAGAGTCTGAAGATCATAATTGAAAGTAATAAAATGAGAAAGATGAGATTTCAAATAAAAGTGAATTAGAACAGCAAGTAAAAGAGTCTGAAGATCATAATTGAAAGTAATAAAATGAGAAAGATGAGATTTCAAAGAAAAGTGAAGTAGAAAAGGAAGTAAAAGAGTCTGAAGATCATAATTGAAAGTAATAAAATGAGAAAGATGAGATTTCAAAGAAAAGTGAAGTAGAAAAGGAAGTAAAAGAGTCTGAAGATCATAATTGAAAGTAATAAAATGAGAAAGAGAGATGAGATTTCAAAGAAAAGTGAAGTAGAAAAGGAAGTAAAAGAGTCTGAAGATCATAATTGAAAGTAATAAAATGAGAAAGATGAGATTTCAAAGAAAAGTGAAGTAGAAAAGGAAGTAAAAGAGTCTGAAGATCATAATTGAAAGTAATAAAATGAGAAAGATGAGATTTCAAAGAAAAGTGAAGTAGAAAAGGAAGTAAAAGAGTCTGAAGATCATAATTGAAAGTAATAAAATGAGAAAGATGAGATTTCAAAGAAAAGTGAAGTAGAAAAGGAAGTAAAAGAGTCTGAAGATCATAATTGAAAGTAATAAAATGAGAAAGAGAGATGAGATTTCAAAGAAAAATGAAGTAGAAAAGGAAGTAAAAGAGTCTGAAGATCATAATTGAAAGTAATAATGGAAAATGAGATAAGATTTCAAAGAAAAGTGAAGTAGAAAAGCAAGTAAAAGAGTCTGAAGATCATAATTGAAAGTAATAAAATGAGAAAGATGAGATTTCAAAGAAAAGTGAAGTAGAAAAGGAAGTAAAAGAGTCTGAAGATCATAATTGAAAGTAATAAAATGAGAAAGATGAGATTTCAAAGAAAAGTGAAGTAGAAAAGGAAGTAAAAGAGTCTGAAGATCATAATTGAAAGTAATAAAATGAGAAAGATGAGATTTCAAAGAAAAGTGAAGTAGAAAAGGAAGTAAAAGAGTCTGAAGATCATAATTGAAAGTAATAAAATGAGAAAGATGAGATTTCAAAGAAAAGTGAAGTAGAAAAGGAAGTAAAAGAGTCTGAAGATCATAATTGAAAGTAATAAAATGAGAAAGAGAGATGAGATTTCAAAGAAAAATGAAGTAGAAAAGGAAGTAAAAGAGTCTGAAGATCATAATTGAAAGTAATAATGGAAAATGAGATAAGATTTCAAAGAAAAGTGAAGTAGAAAAGCAAGTAAAAGAGTCTGAAGATCATAATTGAAAGTAATAAAATGAGAAAGATGAGATTTCAAAGAAAAGTGAAGTAGAAAAGGAAGTAAAAGAGTCTGAAGATCATAATTGAAAGTAATAAAATGAGAAAGATGAGATAAGATTTCAAAGAAAAGTGAAGTAGAAAAGGAAGTAAAAGAGTCTGAAGATCATAATTGAAAGTAATAATGGAAAATGAGATAAGATTTCAAAGAAAAGTGAAGTAGAAAAGCAAGTAAAAGAGTCTGAAGATCATAATTGAAAGTAATAAAATGAGAAAGATGAGATTTCAAAGAAAAGTGAAGTAGAAAAGGAAGTAAAAGAGTCTGAAGATCATAATTGAAAGTAATAAAATGAGAAAGATGAGATAAGATTTCAAAGAAAAGTGAAGTAGAAAAGGAAGTAAAAGAGTCTGAAGATCATAATTGAAAGTAATAAAATGAGAAAGATGAGATAAGATTTCAAAGAAAAGTGAAGTAGAAAAGGAAGTAAAAGAGTCTGAAGATCATAATTGAAAGTAATATAATGAGAAAGATGAGATTTCAAAGAAAAGTGAAGTAGAAAAGGAAGTAAAAGAGTCTGAAGATCATAATTGAAAGTAATAAAATGAGAAAGATAAGATTTCAAATAAAAGTGAAGTAGAAAAGGAAGTAAAAGAGTCTGAAGATCATAATTGAAAGTAATAAAATGAGAAAGAGAGATGAGATTTCAAAGAAAAGTGAAGTAGAAAAGCAAGTAAAAGAGTCTGAAGATCATAATTGAAAGTAATAAAATGAGAAAGATGAGATTTCAAAGAAAAGTGAAGTAGAAAAGCAAGTAAAAGAGTCTGAAGATCATAATTGAAAGTAATAAAATGAGAAAGATGAGATTTCAAAGAAAAGTGAAGTAGAAAAGGAAGTAAAAGAGTCTGAAGATCATAATTGAAAGTAATAAAATGAGAAAGATGAGATTTCAAATAAAAGTGAAGTAGAAAAGGAAGTAAAAGAGTCTGAAGATCATAATTGAAAGTAATAAAATGAGAAAGATGAGATTTCAAATAAAAGTGAAGTAGAAAAGGAAGTAAAAGAGTCTGAAGATCATAATTGAAAGTAATAAAATGAGAAAGATGAGATTTCAAAGAAAAATGAATTAGAACAGCAAGTAAAAGAGTCTGAAGATCATAATTGAAAGTAATAAAATGAGAAAGATGAGATGAGATTTCAAAGAAAAGTGAAGTAGAAAAGGAAGTAAAAGAGTCTGAAGATCATAATTGAAAGTAATAATTGAAAATGAGATTTCAAAGAAAAGTGAAGTAGAAAAGGAAGTAAAAGAGTCTGAAGATCATAATTGAAAGTAATAAAATGAGAAAGATGAGATTTCAAAGAAAAGTGAAGTAGAAAAGGAAGTAAAAGAGTCTGAAGATCATAATTGAAAGTAATAAAATGAGAAAGATGAGATGAGATTTCAAAGAAAAGTGAAGTAGAAAAGGAAGTAAAAGAGTCTGAAGATCATAATTGAAAGTAATAATTGAAAATGAGATTTCAAAGAAAAGTGAAGTAGAAAAGGAAGTAAAAGAGTCTGAAGATCATAATTGAAAGTAATAAAATGAGAAAGAGAGATGAGATTTCAAAGAAAAGTGAAGTAGAAAAGCAAGTAAAAGAGTCTGAAGATCATAATTGAAAGTAATAAAATGAGAAAGATGAGATTTCAAAGAAAAGTGAAGTAGAAAAGGAAGTAAAAGAGTCTGAAGATCATAATTGAAAGTAATAAAATGAGAAAGATGAGATTTCAAAGAAAAGTGAAGTAGAAAAGGAAGTAAAAGAGTCTGAAGATCATAATTGAAAGTAATAAAATGAGAAAGATGAGATTTCAAAGAAAAGTGAAGTAGAAAAGGAAGTAAAAGAGTCTGAAGATCATAATTGAAAGTAATAAAATGAGAAAGATGAGATTTCAAATAAAAGTGAAGTAGAAAAGCAAGTAAAAGAGTCTGAAGATCATAATTGAAAGTAATAAAATGAGAAAGATGAGATTTCAAAGAAAAGTGAAGTAGAAAAGCAAGTAAAAGAGTCTGAAGATCATAATTGAAAGTAATAAAATGAGAAAGATGAGATTTCAAAGAAAAGTGAAGTAGAAAAGGAAGTAAAAGAGTCTGAAGATCATAATTGAAAGTAATAAAATGAGAAAGATGAGATTTCAAAGAAAAGTGAAGTAGAAAAGGAAGTAAAAGAGTCTGAAGATCATAATTGAAAGTAATAAAATGAGAAAGATGAGATTTCAAAGAAAAGTGAAGTAGAAAAGGAAGTAAAAGAGTCTGAAGATCATAATTGAAAGTAATAAAATGAGAAAGATGAGATTTCAAAGAAAAGTGAAGTAGAAAAGGAAGTAAAAGAGTCTGAAGATCATAATTGAAAGTAATAAAATGAGAAAGAGAGATGAGATTTCAAAGAAAAATGAAGTAGAAAAGGAAGTAAAAGAGTCTGAAGATCATAATTGAAAGTAATAATGGAAAATGAGATAAGATTTCAAAGAAAAGTGAAGTAGAAAAGCAAGTAAAAGAGTCTGAAGATCATAATTGAAAGTAATAAAATGAGAAAGATGAGATTTCAAAGAAAAGTGAAGTAGAAAAGGAAGTAAAAGAGTCTGAAGATCATAATTGAAAGTAATAAAATGAGAAAGATGAGATTTCAAAGAAAAGTGAAGTAGAAAAGGAAGTAAAAGAGTCTGAAGATCATAATTGAAAGTAATAAAATGAGAAAGATGAGATTTCAAAGAAAAGTGAAGTAGAAAAGGAAGTAAAAGAGTCTGAAGATCATAATTGAAAGTAATAAAATGAGAAAGATAAGATTTCAAATAAAAGTGAAGTAGAAAAGGAAGTAAAAGAGTCTGAAGATCATAATTGAAAGTAATAAAATGAGAAAGATGAGATTTCAAATAAAAGTGAAGTAGAAAAGGAAGTAAAAGAGTCTGAAGATCATAATTGAAAGTAATAAAATGAGAAAGATGAGATTTCAAAGAAAAGTGAAGTAGAAAAGCAAGTAAAAGAGTCTGAAGATCATAATTGAAAGTAATAAAATGAGAAAGATGAGATTTCAAAGAAAAGTGAAGTAGAAAAGGAAGTAAAAGAGTCTGAAGATCATAATTGAAAGTAATAAAATGAGAAAGATGAGATTTCAAAGAAAAGTGAAGTAGAAAAGGAAGTAAAAGAGTCTGAAGATCATAATTGAAAGTAATAAAATGAGAAAGATGAGATTTCAAAGAAAAGTGAAGTAGAAAAGGAAGTAAAAGAGTCTGAAGATCATAATTGAAAGTAATAAAATGAGAAAGATGAGATTTCAAAGAGAAATGAAGTAGAACAGCAAGTAAAAGAGTCTGAAGATCATAATTGAAAGTAATAAAATGAGAAAGATGAGATTTCAAAGAAAAGTGAAGTAGAAAAGCAAGTAAAAGAGTCTGAAGATCATAATTGAAAGTAATAAAATGAGAAAGATGAGATTTCAAAGAAAAGTGAAGTAGAAAAGGAAGTAAAAGAGTCTGAAGATCATAATTGAAAGTAATAAAATGAGAAAGATGAGATGAGATTTCAAAGAAAAGTGAAGTAGAAAAGGAAGTAAAAGAGTCTGAAGATCATAATTGAAAGTAATAATTGAAAATGAGATTTCAAAGAAAAGTGAAGTAGAAAAGGAAGTAAAAGAGTCTGAAGATCATAATTGAAAGTAATAAAATGAGAAAGAGAGATGAGATTTCAAAGAAAAGTGAAGTAGAAAAGCAAGTAAAAGAGTCTGAAGATCATAATTGAAAGTAATAAAATGAGAAAGAGAGATGAGATTTCAAAGAAAAGTGAAGTAGAAAAGGAAGTAAAAGAGTCTGAAGATCATAATTGAAAGTAATAAAATGAGAAAGATGAGATTTCAAAGAAAAGTGAAGTAGAAAAGGAAGTAAAAGAGTCTGAAGATCATAATTGAAAGTAATAAAATGAGAAAGATGAGATTTCAAATAAAAGTGAAGTAGAAAAGCAAGTAAAAGAGTCTGAAGATCATAATTGAAAGTAATAAAATGAGAAAGATGAGATTTCAAAGAAAAGTGAAGTAGAAAAGGAAGTAAAAGAGTCTGAAGATCATAATTGAAAGTAATAAAATGAGAAAGATGAGATTTCAAAGAGAAATGAAGTAGAACAGCAAGTAAAAGAGTCTGAAGATCATAATTGAAAGTAATAAAATGAGAAAGATGAGATGAGATTTCAAAGAAAAGTGAAGTAGAAAAGGAAGTAAAAGAGTCTGAAGATCATAATTGAAAGTAATATAATGAGAAAGATGAGATTTCAAATAAAAGTGAAGTAGAAAAGCAAGTAAAAGAGTCTGAAGATCATAATTGAAAGTAATAAAATGAGAAAGATGAGATTTCAAAGAAAATTGAAGTAGAAAAGGAAGTAAAAGAGTCTGAAGATCATAATTGAAAGTAATAAAATGAGAAAGAGAGATGAGATTTCAAAGAAAAGTGAAGTAGAAAAGCAAGTAAAAAAGTCTGAAGATCATAATTGAAAGTAATAAAATGAGAAAGATGAGATTTCAAAGAAAAGTGAAGTAGAAAAGCAAGTAAAAGAGTCTGAAGATCATAATTGAAAGTAATAAAATGAGAAAGATGAGATTTCAAAGAAAAGTGAAGTAGAAAAGCAAGTAAAAGAGTCTGAAGATCATAATTGAAAGTAATAAAATGAGAAAGATGAGATTTCAAATAAAAGTGAAGTAGAAAAGGAAGTAAAAGAGTCTGAAGATCATAATTGAAAGTAATAAAATGAGAAAGATGAGATTTCAAATAAAAGTGAAGTAGAAAAGGAAGTAAAAGAGTCTGAAGATCATAATTGAAAGTAATAAAATGAGAAAGATGAGATTTCAAAGAAAAATGAAGTAGAAAAGGAAGTAAAAGAGTCTGAAGATCATAATTGAAAGTAATAAAATGAGAAAGATGAGATTTCAAAGAAAAGTGAAGTAGAAAAGGAAGTAAAAGAGTCTGAAGATCATAATTGATTGTAATAAAATGAGAAAGATAAGATTTCAAAGAAAAGTGAAGTAGAAAAGGAAGTAAAAGAGTCTGAAGATCATAATTGAAAGTAATAAAATGAGAAAGAGAGATGAGATTTCAAAGAAAAATGAATTAGAACAGCAAGTAAAAGAGTCTGAAGATCATAATTGAAAGTAATAAAATGAGAAAGAGAGATGAGATTTCAAAGAAAAGTGAAGTAGAAAAGGAAGTAAAAGAGTCTGAAGATCATAATTGAAAGTAATAAAATGAGAAAGATGAGATTTCAAAGAAAAGTGAAGTAGAAAAGGAAGTAAAAGAGTCTGAAGATCATAATTGAAAGTAATAAAATGAGAAAGAGAGATGAGATTTCAAAGAAAAGTGAAGTAGAAAAGGAAGTAAAAGAGTCTGAAGATCATAATTGAAAGTAATAAAATGAGAAAGATAAGATTTCAAATAAAAGTGAAGTGAAAAGGAAGTAAAAGAGTCTGAAGATCATAATTGAAAGTAATAAAATGAGAAAGATGAGATTTCAAAGAAAAGTGAAGTAGAAAAGGAAGTAAAAGAGTCTGAAGATCATAATTGAAAGTAATAAAATGAGAAAGATGAGATTTCAAAGAAAAGTGAAGTAGAAAAGGAAGTAAAAGAGTCTGAAGATCATAATTGAAAGTAATAAAATGAGAAAGATGAGATTTCAAAGAAAAGTGAAGTAGAAAAGGAAGTAAAAGAGTCTGAAGATCATAATTGATTGTAATAAAATGAGAAAGATAAGATTTCAAAGAAAAGTGAAGTAGAAAAGGAAGTAAAAGAGTCTGAAGATCATAATTGAAAGTAATAAAATGAGAAAGATGAGATTTCAAAGAAAAGTGAAGTAGAAAAGGAAGTAAAAGAGTCTGAAGATCATAATTGAAAGTAATAATGGAAAATGAGATAAGATTTCAAAGAAAAGTGAAGTAGAAAAGCAAGTAAAAGAGTCTGAAGATCATAATTGAAAGTAATAAAATGAGAAAGATGAGATTTCAAATAAAAGTGAATTAGAACAGCAAGTAAAAGAGTCTGAAGATCATAATTGAAAGTAATAAAATGAGAAAGATGAGATTTCAAAGAAAAGTGAAGTAGAAAAGGAAGTAAAAGAGTCTGAAGATCATAATTGAAAGTAATAAAATGAGAAAGATGAGATTTCAAAGAAAAATGAATTAGAACAGCAAGTAAAAGAGTCTGAAGATCATAATTGAAAGTAATAAAATGAGAAAGATGAGATTTCAAAGAAAAGTGAAGTAGAAAAGGAAGTAAAAGAGTCTGAAGATCATAATTGAAAGTAATAAAATGAGAAAGATGAGATTTCAAAGAAAAGTGAAGTAGAAAAGGAAGTAAAAGAGTCTGAAGATCATAATTGATTGTAATAAAATGAGAAAGATAAGATTTCAAAGAAAAGTGAAGTAGAAAAGGAAGTAAAAGAGTCTGAAGATCATAATTGAAAGTAATAAAATGAGAAAGAGAGATGAGATTTCAAAGAAAAATGAATTAGAACAGCAAGTAAAAGAGTCTGAAGATCATAATTGAAAGTAATAAAATGAGAAAGATGAGATTTCAAAGAAAAGTGAAGTAGAAAAGGAAGTAAAAGAGTCTGAAGATCATAATTGAAAGTAATAAAATGAGAAAGATGAGATTTCAAAGAAAAGTGAAGTAGAAAAGGAAGTAAAAGAGTCTGAAGATCATAATTGAAAGTAATAAAATGAGAAAGAGAGATGAGATTTCAAAGAAAAGTGAAGTAGAAAAGGAAGTAAAAGAGTCTGAAGATCATAATTGAAAGTAATAAAATGAGAAAGATAAGATTTCAAATAAAAGTGAAGTAGAAAAGCAAGTAAAAGAGTCTGAAGATCATAATTGAAAGTAATAAAATGAGAAAGATGAGATTTCAAAGAAAAGTGAAGTAGAAAAGGAAGTAAAAGAGTCTGAAGATCATAATTGAAAGTAATAAAATGAGAAAGATGAGATTTCAAAGAAAAGTGAAGTAGAAAAGGAAGTAAAAGAGTCTGAAGATCATAATTGAAAGTAATAAAATGAGAAAGATGAGATTTCAAAGAAAAGTGAAGTAGAAAAGGAAGTAAAAGAGTCTGAAGATCATAATTGAAAGTAATAATGGAAAATGAGATAAGATTTCAAAGAAAAGTGAAGTAGAAAAGCAAGTAAAAGAGTCTGAAGATCATAATTGAAAGTAATAAAATGAGAAAGATGAGATTTCAAATAAAAGTGAATTAGAACAGCAAGTAAAAGAGTCTGAAGATCATAATTGAAAGTAATAAAATGAGAAAGATGAGATTTCAAAGAAAAGTGAAGTAGAAAAGGAAGTAAAAGAGTCTGAAGATCATAATTGAAAGTAATAAAATGAGAAAGATGAGATTTCAAAGAAAAGTGAAGTAGAAAAGCAAGTAAAAGAGTCTGAAGATCATAATTGAAAGTAATAAAATGAGAAAGATAAGATTTCAAAGAAAAGTGAAGTAGAAAAGGAAGTAAAAGAGTCTGAAGATCATAATTGAAAGTAATAAAATGAGAAAGATGAGATTTCAAAGAAAAGTGAAGTAGAAAAGGAAGTAAAAGAGTCTGAAGATCATAATTGAAAGTAATAAAATGAGAAAGATGAGATTTCAAAGAAAAGTGAAGTAGAAAAGGAAGTAAAAGAGTCTGAAGATCATAATTGAAAGTAATAAAATGAGAAAGATGAGATTTCAAAGAAAAGTGAAGTAGAAAAGGAAGTAAAAGAGTCTGAAGATCATAATTGAAAGTAATAAAATGAGAAAGATGAGATTTCAAAGAAAAGTGAAGTAGAAAAGGAAGTAAAAGAGTCTGAAGATCATAATTGAAAGTAATAAAATGAGAAAGATGAGATTTCAAAGAAAAGTGAAGTAGAAAAGGAAGTAAAAGAGTCTGAAGATCATAATTGAAAGTAATAATGGAAAATGAGATAAGATTTCAAAGAAAAGTGAAGTAGAAAAGCAAGTAAAAGAGTCTGAAGATCATAATTGAAAGTAATAAAATGAGAAAGATGAGATTTCAAATAAAAGTGAATTAGAACAGCAAGTAAAAGAGTCTGAAGATCATAATTGAAAGTAATAAAATGAGAAAGATGAGATTTCAAAGAAAAGTGAAGTAGAAAAGGAAGTAAAAGAGTCTGAAGATCATAATTGAAAGTAATAAAATGAGAAAGATGAGATTTCAAAGAAAAGTGAAGTAGAAAAGGAAGTAAAAGAGTCTGAAGATCATAATTGAAAGTAATAAAATGAGAAAGAGAGATGAGATTTCAAAGAAAAATGAAGTAGAAAAGCAAGTAAAAGAGTCTGAAGATCATAATTGAAAGTAATAATGGAAAATGAGATAAGATTTCAAAGAAAAGTGAAGTAGAAAAGCAAGTAAAAGAGTCTGAAGATCATAATTGAAAGTAATAAAATGAGAAAGATGAGATTTCAAAGAAAAGTGAAGTAGAAAAGGAAGTAAAAGAGTCTGAAGATCATAATTGAAAGTAATAAAATGAGAAAGATGAGATTTCAAAGAAAAGTGAAGTAGAAAAGCAAGTAAAAGAGTCTGAAGATCATAATTGAAAGTAATAAAATGAGAAAGATGAGATTTCAAAGAAAAGTGAAGTAGAAAAGGAAGTAAAAGAGTCTGAAGATCATAATTGAAAGTAATAAAATGAGAAAGATGAGATTTCAAAGAAAAGTGAAGTAGAAAAGGAAGTAAAAGAGTCTGAAGATCATAATTGAAAGTAATAAAATGAGAAAGATGAGATTTCAAAGAGAAATGAAGTAGAACAGCAAGTAAAAGAGTCTGAAGATCATAATTGAAAGTAATAAAATGAGAAAGATGAGATGAGATTTCAAAGAAAAGTGAAGTAGAAAAGGAAGTAAAAGAGTCTGAAGATCATAATTGAAAGTAATAAAATGAGAAAGATGAGATTTCAAAGAAAAGTGAAGTAGAAAAGGAAGTAAAAGAGTCTGAAGATCATAATTGAAAGTAATAAAATGAGAAAGATGAGATTTCAAAGAAAAGTGAAGTAGAAAAGGAAGTAAAAGAGTCTGAAGATCATAATTGAAAGTAATAAAATGAGAA
>CAMPDV010006034.1:0-20083 GCA_946699065.1 Loxodes magnus | reverse complement strand
TACTTTTCTTCTTCACTTTACTTTTAAAACTAACTACTCTTTTAGTATCAAAGCTTCAACACTTAAAAACTGAATTACTCTTCTTTTCTTACTTTTCTTCTTCACTTTACTTTTAAAACTAACTACTCTTTTCTTATCAAAGCTTCAACACTTAGAAACAGAAATTACTCTTCTTTTCTTACTTTTCTTCTTCACTTTACTTTTAAAACTAACTACTCTTTTCTTATCAAAGCTTCAACACTTAAAAACTGAAATTACTCTTCTTTTCTTACTTTTCTTCTTCACTTTACTTTTAAAACTAACTACTCTTTTCTTATCAAAGCTTCAACACTTAAAAACTGAAATTACTCTTCTTTTCTTACTTTTCTTCTTCACTTTACTTTTAAAACTAACTACTCTTTTCTTATCAAAGCTTCAACACTTAAAGACTGAATCTACTCTTCTTTTCTTACTTTTCTTCTTCACTTTACTTTTAAAACTAACTACTCTTTTAGTATCAAAGCTTCAACACTTAAAGACTGAATCTACTCTTCTTTTCTTACTTTTCTTCTTCACTTTACTTTTAAAACTAACTACTCTTTTCTTATCAAAGCTTCAACACTTAAAAACTGAAATTACTCTTCTTTTCTTACTTTTCTTCTTCACTTTACTTTTAAAACTAACTACTCTTTTCTTATCAAAGCTTCAACACTTAGAAACAGAATCTACTCTTCTTTTCTTACTTTTCTTCTTCACTTTACTTTTAAAACTAACTACTCTTTTAGTATCAAAGCTTCAACACTTAAAAACTGAATTACTCTTCTTTTCTTACTTTTCTTCTTCACTTTACTTTTAAAACTAACTACTCTTTTCTTATCAAAGCTTCAACACTTAGAAACAGAAATTACTCTTCTTTTCTTACTTTTCTTCTTCACTTTACTTTTAAAACTAACTACTCTTTTCTTATCAAAGCTTCAACACTTAAAAACTGAAATTACTCTTCTTTTCTTACTTTTCTTCTTCACTTTACTTTTAAAACTAACTACTCTTTTCTTATCAAAGCTTCAACACTTAAAAACTGAAATTACTCTTCTTTTCTTACTTTTCTTCTTCACTTTACTTTTAAAACTAACTACTCTTTTCTTATCAAAGCTTCAACACTTAAAGACTGAATCTACTCTTCTTTTCTTACTTTTCTTCTTCACTTTACTTTTAAAACTAACTACTCTTTTAGTATCAAAGCTTCAACACTTAAAGACTCTGAATCTACTCTTCTTTTCTTACTTTTCTTCTTCACTTTACTTTTAA
This sequence comes from Loxodes magnus, assembly GCA_946699065.1. Lineage (NCBI taxonomy): Eukaryota > Ciliophora > Karyorelictea > Loxodida > Loxodidae > Loxodes > Loxodes magnus. The sequence goes on along the minus strand of CAMPDV010006034.1, from coordinate 18,796 downwards.
AACTAACTACTCTTTTCTTATCAAAGCTTCAACACTTAAAAACTGAAATTACTCTTCTTTTCTTACTTTTCTTCTTCACTTTACTTTTAAAACTAACTACTCTTTTCTTATCAAAGCTTCAACACTTAGAAACAGAATCTACTCTTCTTTTCTTACTTTTCTTCTTCACTTTACTTTTAAAACTAACTACTCTTTTCTTATCAAAGCTTCAACACTTAGAAACTGAAATTACTCTTCTTTTCTTACTTTTCTTCTTCACTTTACTTTTAAAACTAACTACTCTTTTCTTATCAAAGCTTCAACACTTAGAAACTGAATCTACTCTTCTTTTCTTACTTTTCTTCTTCACTTTACTTTTAAAACTAACTACTCTTTTCTTATCAAAGCTTCAACACTTAAAAACTGAAATCACTCTTCTTTTCTTACTTTTCTTCTTCACTTTACTTTTAAAACTAACTACTCTTTTCTTATCAAAGCTTCAACACTTAGAAACAGAAATTACTCTTCTTTTCTTACTTTTCTTCTTCACTTTACTTTTAAAACTAACTACTCTTTTCTTATCAAAGCTTCAACACTTAGAAACAGAATCTACTCTTCTTTTCTTACTTTTCTTCTTCACTTTACTTTTAAAACTAACTACTCTTTTAGTATCAAAGCTTCAACACTTAAAAACTGAAATTACTCTTCTTTTCTTACTTTTCTTCTTCACTTTACTTTTAAAACTAACTACTCTTTTCTTATCAAAGCTTCAACACTTAGAAACTGAATCTACTCTTCTTTTCTTACTTTTCTTCTTCACTTTACTTTTAAAACTAACTACTCTTTTCTTATCAAAGCTTCAACACTTAAAAACTGAAATTACTCTTCTTTTTTACTTTTCTTCTTCACTTTACTTTTAAAACTAACTACTCTTTTCTTATCAAAGCTTCAACACTTAAAAACTGAAATTACTCTTCTTTTCTTACTTTTCTTCTTCACTTTACTTTTAAAACTAACTACTCTTTTCTTATCAAAGCTTCAACACTTAAAAACTGAAATTACTCTTCTTTTCTTACTTTTCTTCTTCACTTTACTTTTAAAACTAACTACTCTTTTCTTATCAAAGCTTCAACACTTAAAAACTGAAATTACTCTTCTTTTTTACTTTTCTTCTTCACTTTACTTTTAAAACTAACTACTCTTTTCTTATCAAAGCTTCAACACTTAGAAACAGAAATCTACTCTTCTTTTCTTACTTTTCTTCTTCACTTTACTTTTAAAACTAACTACTCTTTTCTTATCAAAGCTTCAACACTTAGAAACAGAAATTACTCTTCTTTTCTTACTTTTCTTCTTCACTTTACTTTTAAAACTAACTACTCTTTTAGTATCAAAGCTTCAACACTTAAAAACTGAAATTACTCTTCTTTTCTTACTTTTCTTCTTCACTTTACTTTTAAAACTAACTATTTACTCTTTTCTTATCAAAGCTTCAACACTTAAAAACTGAATTACTCTTCTTTTCTTACTTTTCTTCTTCACTTTACTTTTAAAACTAACTACTCTTTTCTTATCAAAGCTTCAACACTTAAAAACTGAAATTACTCTTCTTTTCTTACTTTTCTTCTTCACTTTACTTTTAAAACTAACTACTCTTTTCTTATCAAAGCTTCAACACTTAAAAACTGAAATTACTCTTCTTTTCTTACTTTTCTTCTTCACTTTACTTTTAAAACTAACTACTCTTTTCTTATCAAAGCTTCAACACTTAAAAACTGAATCTACTCTTCTTTTCTTACTTTTCTTCTTCACTTTACTTTTAAAACTAACTACTCTTTTCTTATCAAAGCTTCAACACTTAGAAACAGAATCTACTCTTCTTTTCTTACTTTTCTTCTTCACTTTACTTTTACTTTTAAAACTAACTACTTTTTTTTTCTTATCAAAGCTTCAACACTTAAAAACTGAAATCACTCTTCTTTTCTTACTTTTCTTCTTCACTTTACTTTTAAAACTAACTACTCTTTTAGTATCAAAGCTTCAACACTTAGAAACTGAATCTACTCTTCTTTTCTTACTTTTCTTCTTCACTTTACTTTTAAAACTAACTACTCTTTTCTTATCAAAGCTTCAACACTTAAAAACTGAATCTACTCTTCTTTTCTTACTTACTTTTCTTCTTCACTTTACTTTTAACTACTCTTTTCTTATCAAAGCTTCAACACTTAAAAACTGAATCTAACTTTTCTTCTTCACTTTACTTTTAAAACTAACTACTCTTTTCTTATCAAAGCTTCAACACTTAAAAACTGAAATTACTCTTCTTTTCTTACTTTTCTTCTTCACTTTACTTTTAAAACTAACTACTCTTTTCTTATCAAAGCTTCAACACTTAGAAACAGAAATTACTCTTCTTTTCTTACTTTTCTTCTTCACTTTACTTTTAAAACTAACTACTCTTTTCTTATCAAAGCTTCAACACTTAAAACTGAAATTACTCTTCTTTTCTTACTTTTCTTCTTCACTTTACTTTTAAAACTAACTACTCTTTTCTTATCAAAGCTTCAACACTTAAAAACTGAAATTACTCTTCTTTTCTTACTTTTCTTCTTCACTTTACTTTTAAAACTAACTACTCTTTTCTTATCAAAGCTTCAACACTTAGAAACAGAATCTACTCTTCTTTTCTTACTTTTCTTCTTCACTTTACTTTTAAAACTAACTACTCTTTTAGTATCAAAGCTTCAACACTTAAAAACTGAAATTACTCTTCTTTTTTACTTTTCTTCTTCACTTTACTTTTAAAACTAACTACTCTTTTCTTATCAAAGCTTCAACACTTAAAAACTGAATTACTCTTCTTTTCTTACTTTTCTTCTTCACTTTACTTTTAAAACTAACTACTCTTTTCTTATCAAAGCTTCAACACTTAAAAACTGAAATTACTCTTCTTTTCTTACTTTTCTTCTTCACTTTACTTTTAAAACTAACTACTCTTTTAGTATCAAAGCTTCAACACTTAAAGACTGAAATTACTCTTCTTTTCTTACTTTTCTTCTTCACTTTACTTTTAAAACTAACTATTTACTCTTTTCTTATCAAAGCTTCAACACTTAAAAACTGAATTACTCTTCTTTTCTTACTTTTCTTCTTCACTTTACTTTTAAAACTAACTACTCTTTTCTTATCAAAGCTTCAACACTTAAAAACTGAAATTACTCTTCTTTTCTTACTTTTCTTCTTCACTTTACTTTTAAAACTAACTACTCTTTTCTTATCAAAGCTTCAACACTTAAAAACTGAAATTACTCTTCTTTTCTTACTTTTCTTCTTCACTTTACTTTTAAAACTAACTACTCTTTTCTTATCAAAGCTTCAACACTTAGAAACAGAAATTACTCTTCTTTTCTTACTTTTCTTCTTCACTTTACTTTTAAAACTAACTACTCTTTTAGTATCAAAGCTTCAAAACTTAAAAACTGAAATTACTCTTCTTTTCTTACTTTTCTTCTTCACTTTACTTTTAAAACTAACTACTCTTTTCTTATCAAAGCTTCAACACTTAAAAACTGAATCTACTCTTCTTTTCTTACTTTTCTTCTTCACTTTACTTTTAAAACTAACTACTCTTTTCTTATCAAAGCTTCAACACTTAGAAACTGAATCTACTCTTCTTTTCTTACTTTTCTTCTTCACTTTACTTTTAAAACTAACTACTCTTTTCTTATCAAAGCTTCAACACTTAGAAACAGAAATTACTCTTCTTTTTTACTTTTCTTCTTCACTTTACTTTTAAAACTAACTACTCTTTTCTTATCAAAGCTTCAACACTTAGAAACAGAATCTACTCTTCTTTTCTTACTTTTCTTCTTCACTTTACTTTTAAAACTAACTACTCTTTTCTTATCAAAGCTTCAACACTTAAAAACTGAAATTACTCTTCTTTTCTTACTTTTCTTCTTCACTTTACTTTTAAAACTAACTACTCTTTTCTTATCAAAGCTTCAACACTTAAAAACTGAATTACTCTTCTTTTCTTACTTTTCTTCTTCACTTTACTTTTAAAACTAACTACTCTTTTCTTATCAAAGCTTCAACACTTAAAGACTGAATCTACTCTTCTTTTCTTACTTTTCTTCTTCACTTTACTTTTAAAACTAACTACTCTTTTCTTATCAAAGCTTCAACACTTAGAAACTGAATTACTCTTCTTTTCTTACTTTTCTTCTTCACTTTACTTTTAAAACTAACTACTCTTTTCTTATCAAAGCTTCAACACTTAAAAACTGAAATTACTCTTCTTTTCTTACTTTTCTTCTTCACTTTACTTTTAAAACTAACTACTCTTTTCTTATCAAAGCTTCAACACTTAGAAACAGAATCTACTCTTCTTTTCTTACTTTTCTTCTTCACTTTACTTTTAAAACTAACTACTCTTTTAGTATCAAAGCTTCAACACTTAAAAACTGAAATTACTCTTCTTTTCTTACTTTTCTTCTTCACTTTACTTTTAAAACTAACTACTCTTTTCTTATCAAAGCTTCAACACTTAAAAACTGAATTACTCTTCTTTTCTTACTTTTCTTCTTCACTTTACTTTTAAAACTAACTACTCTTTTCTTATCAAAGCTTCAACACTTAAAAACTGAAATTACTCTTCTTTTCTTACTTTTCTTCTTCACTTTACTTTTAAAACTAACTACTCTTTTAGTATCAAAGCTTCAACACTTAAAGACTGAAATTACTCTTCTTTTCTTACTTTTCTTCTTCACTTTACTTTTAAAACTAACTACTCTTTTCTTATCAAAGCTTCAACACTTAGAAACAGAAATTACTCTTCTTTTCTTACTTTTCTTCTTCACTTTACTTTTAAAACTAACTATTTACTCTTTTCTTATCAAAGCTTCAACACTTAAAAACTGAATCTCTTCTTTTCTTACTTTTCTTCTTCACTTTACTTTTAAAACTAACTACTCTTTTCTTATCAAAGCTTCAACACTTAAAAACTGAATCAACTCTTCTTTTCTTACTTTTCTTCTTCACTTTACTTTTAAAACTAACTACTCTTTTCTTATCAAAGCTTCAACACTTAAAAACTGAATTACTCTTCTTTTCTTACTTTTCTTCTTCACTTTACTTTTAAAACTAACTACTCTTTTCTTATCAAAGCTTCAACACTTAAAAACTGAAATTACTCTTCTTTTCTTACTTTTCTTCTTCACTTTACTTTTAAAACTAACTACTCTTTTCTTATCAAAGCTTCAACACTTAAAAACTGAAATTACTCTTCTTTTCTTACTTTTCTTCTTCACTTTACTTTTAAAACTAACTACTCTTTTCTTATCAAAGCTTCAACACTTAGAAACAGAAATTACTCTTCTTTTCTTACTTTTCTTCTTCACTTTACTTTTAAAACTAACTACTCTTTTAGTATCAAAGCTTCAACACTTAAAAACTGAAATTACTCTTCTTTTCTTACTTTTCTTCTTCACTTTACTTTTAAAACTAACTACTCTTTTCTTATCAAAGCTTCAACACTTAGAAACTGAAATTACTCTTCTTTTCTTACTTTTCTTCTTCACTTTACTTTTAAAACTAACTACTCTTTTCTTATCAAAGCTTCAACACTTAAAAACTGAATTACTCTTCTTTTCTTACTTTTCTTCTTCACTTTACTTTTAAAACTAACTACTCTTTTCTTATCAAAGCTTCAACACTTAAAGACTGAATCTACTCTTCTTTTCTTACTTTTCTTCTTCACTTTACTTTTAAAACTAACTACTCTTTTAGTATCAAAGCTTCAACACTTAAAAACTGAAATTACTCTTCTTTTCTTACTTTTCTTCTTCACTTTACTTTTAAAACTAACTACTCTTTTCTTATAAAAGCTTCAACACTTAAAGACAGAATCTACTCTTCTTTTCTTACTTTTCTTCTTCACTTTACTTTTAAAACTAACTACTCTTTTCTTATCAAAGCTTCAACACTTAGAAACAGAATCTACTCTTCTTTTCTTACTTTTCTTCTTCACTTTACTTTTAAAACTAACTACTCTTTTCTTATCAAAGCTTCAACACTTAAAAACTGAATCTACTCTTCTTTTCTTACTTTTCTTCTTCACTTTACTTTTAAAACTAACTACTCTTTTCTTATCAAAGCTTCAACACTTAGAAACAGAATCTACTCTTCTTTTCTTACTTTTCTTCTTCACTTTACTTTTAAAACTAACTACTCTTTTCTTATCAAAGCTTCAACACTTAGAAACAGAATCTACTCTTCTTTTCTTACTTTTCTTCTTCACTTTACTTTTAAAACTAACTACTCTTTTCTTATAAAAGCTTCAACACTTAAAGACAGAATCTACTCTTCTTTTCTTACTTTTCTTCTTCACTTTACTTTTAAAACTAACTACTCTTTTCTTATCAAAGCTTCAACACTTAGAAACAGAATCTACTCTTCTTTTCTTACTTTTCTTCTTCACTTTACTTTTAAAACTAACTACTCTTTTCTTATCAAAGCTTCAACACTTAGAAACAGAATCTACTCTTCTTTTCTTACTTTTCTTCTTCACTTTACTTTTAAAACTAACTACTCTTTTCTTATCAAAGCTTCAACACTTAAAAACTGAAATTACTCTTCTTTTTTACTTTTCTTCTTCACTTTACTTTTAAAACTAACTACTCTTTTCTTATCAAAGCTTCAACACTTAGAAACTGAATCTACTCTTCTTTTCTTACTTTTCTTCTTCACTTTACTTTTAAAACTAACTACTCTTTTCTTATCAAAGCTTCAACACTTAAAAACTGAAATTACTCTTCTTTTCTTACTTTTCTTCTTCACTTTACTTTTAAAACTAACTACTCTTTTCTTATCAAAGCTTCAACACTTAAAAACTGAAATTACTCTTCTTTTCTTACTTTTCTTCTTCACTTTACTTTTAAAACTAACTACTCTTTTCTTATCAAAGCTTCAACACTTAAAGACTGAATCTACTCTTCTTTTCTTACTTTTCTTCTTCACTTTACTTTTAAAACTAACTACTCTTTTCTTATCAAAGCTTCAACACTTAGAAACAGAATCTACTCTTCTTTTTTACTTTTCTTCTTCACTTTACTTTTAAAACTAACTACTCTTTTCTTATCAAAGCTTCAACACTTAGAAACAGAATCTACTCTTCTTTTTTACTTTTCTTCTTCACTTTACTTTTAAAACTAACTACTCTTTTCTTATCAAAGCTTCAACACTTAGAAACAGAATCTACTCTTCTTTTCTTACTTTTCTTCTTCACTTTACTTTTAAAACTAACTACTCTTTTCTTATCAAAGCTTCAACACTTAGAAACTGAATTACTCTTCTTTTCTTACTTTTCTTCTTCACTTTACTTTTAAAACTAACTACTCTTTTCTTATCAAAGCTTCAACACTTAGAAACAGAATCTACTCTTCTTTTCTTACTTTTCTTCTTCACTTTACTTTTAAAACTAACTACTCTTTTCTTATCAAAGCTTCAACACTTAAAAACTGAAATCACTCTTCTTTTCTTACTTTTCTTCTTCACTTTACTTTTAAAACTAACTACTCTTTTCTTATCAAAGCTTCAACACTTAGAAACAGAAATTACTCTTCTTTTCTTACTTTTCTTCTTCACTTTACTTTTAAAACTAACTACTCTTTTCTTATCAAAGCTTCAACACTTAAAAACTGAATCTACTCTTCTTTTCTTACTTTTCTTCTTCACTTTACTTTTAAAACTAACTACTCTTTTAGTATCAAAGCTTCAACACTTAAAAACTGAAATTACTCTTCTTTTCTAACTTTTCTTCTTCACTTTACTTTTAAAACTAACTACTCTTTTCTTATCAAAGCTTCAACACTTAGAAACTGAATCTACTCTTCTTTTCTTACTTTTCTTCTTCACTTTACTTTTAAAACTAACTACTCTTTTCTTATCAAAGCTTCAACACTTAAAAACTGAATCTACTCTTCTTTTCTTACTTTTCTTCTTCACTTTACTTTTAAAACTAACTACTCTTTTCTTATCAAAGCTTCAACACTTAGAAACTGAATCTACTCTTCTTTTCTTACTTTTCTTCTTCACTTTACTTTTAAAACTAACTACTCTTTTCTTATCAAAGCTTCAACACTTAAAAACTGAATTACTCTTCTTTTCTTACTTTTCTTCTTCACTTTACTTTTAAAACTAACTACTCTTTTCTTATCAAAGCTTCAACACTTAGAAACTGAATTACTCTTCTTTTCTTACTTTTCTTCTTCACTTTACTTTTAAAACTAACTACTCTTTTCTTATCAAAGCTTCAACACTTAAAAACTGAAATTACTCTTCTTTTCTTACTTTTCTTCTTCACTTTACTTTTAAAACTAACTACTCTTTTCTTATCAAAGCTTCAACACTTAGAAACAGAATCTACTCTTCTTTTCTTACTTTTCTTCTTCACTTTACTTTTAAAACTAACTACTCTTTTAGTATCAAAGCTTCAACACTTAAAAACTGAAATTACTCTTCTTTTCTTACTTTTCTTCTTCACTTTACTTTTAAAACTAACTACTCTTTTCTTATCAAAGCTTCAACACTTAAAAACTGAAATTACTCTTCTTTTTTACTTTTCTTCTTCACTTTACTTTTAAAACTAACTACTCTTTTCTTATCAAAGCTTCAACACTTAGAAACAGAAATTACTCTTCTTTTCTTACTTTTCTTCTTCACTTTACTTTTAAAACTAACTACTCTTTTAGTATCAAAGCTTCAACACTTAAAGACTGAATCTACTCTTCTTTTCTTACTTTTCTTCTTCACTTTACTTTTAAAACTAATTACTCTTTTCTTATCAAAGCTTCAACACTTAAAAACTGAATCTACTCTTCTTTTCTTACTTTTCTTCTTCACTTTACTTTTAAAACTAACTACTCTTTTCTTATAAAAGCTTCAACACTTAAAAACTGAATTACTCTTCTTTTCTTACTTTTCTTCTTCACTTTACTTTTAAAACTAACTACTCTTTTCTTATCAAAGCTTCAACACTTAAAAACTGAAATTACTCTTCTTTTCTTACTTTTCTTCTTCACTTTACTTTTAAAACTAACTACTCTTTTAGTATCAAAGCTTCAACACTTAAAAACTGAAATTACTCTTCTTTTCTTACTTTTCTTCTTCACTTTACTTTTAAAACTAACTACTCTTTTCTTATCAAAGCTTCAACACTTAAAAACTGAAATTACTCTTCTTTTCTTACTTTTCTTCTTCACTTTACTTTTAAAACTAACTACTCTTTTCTTATCAAAGCTTCAACACTTAAAAACTGAATCTACTCTTCTTTTCTTACTTTTCTTCTTCACTTTACTTTTAAAACTAACTACTCTTTTCTTATCAAAGCTTCAACACTTAGAAACAGAATCTACTCTTCTTTTCTTACTTTTCTTCTTCACTTTACTTTTAAAACTAACTACTCTTTTCTTATCAAAGCTTCAACACTTAAAAACTGAAATCACTCTTCTTTTCTTACTTTTCTTCTTCACTTTACTTTTAAAACTAACTACTCTTTTCTTATCAAAGCTTCAACACTTAAAGACTGAATCTACTCTTCTTTTCTTACTTTTCTTCTTCACTTTACTTTTAAAACTAACTACTCTTTTCTTATCAAAGCTTCAACACTTAGAAACAGAAATTACTCTTCTTTTCTTACTTTTCTTCTTCACTTTACTTTTAAAACTAACTACTCTTTTAGTATCAAAGCTTCAACACTTAAAAACTGAAATTACTCTTCTTTTCTTACTTTTCTTCTTCACTTTACTTTTAAAACTAACTACTCTTTTCTTATCAAAGCTTCAACACTTAAAAACTGAATCTACTCTTCTTTTCTTACTTTTCTTCTTCACTTTACTTTTAAAACTAACTACTCTTTTCTTATCAAAGCTTCAACACTTAGAAACAGAAATTACTCTTCTTTTCTAACTTTTCTTCTTCACTTTACTTTTAAAACTAACTACTCTTTTCTTATCAAAGCTTCAACACTTAAAACTGAAATTACTCTTCTTTTCTTACTTTTCTTCTTCACTTTACTTTTAAAACTAACTACTCTTTTCTTATCAAAGCTTCAACACTTAGAAACAGAAATTACTCTTCTTTTCTTACTTTTCTTCTTCACTTTACTTTTAAAACTAACTACTCTTTTCTTATCAAAGCTTCAACACTTAGAAACAGAATCTACTCTTCTTTTCTTACTTTTCTTCTTCACTTTACTTTTAAAACTAACTACTCTTTTCTTATCAAAGCTTCAACACTTAGAAACAGAATCTACTCTTCTTTTCTTACTTTTCTTCTTCACTTTACTTTTAAAACTAACTACTCTTTTAGTATCAAAGCTTCAACACTTAAAAACTGAAATTACTCTTCTTTTCTTACTTTTCTTCTTCACTTTACTTTTAAAACTAACTACTCTTTTCTTATCAAAGCTTCAACACTTAAAAACTGAATCTACTCTTCTTTTCTTACTTTTCTTCTTCACTTTACTTTTAAAACTAACTACTCTTTTCTTATCAAAGCTTCAACACTTAAAAACTGAAATTACTCTTCTTTTTTACTTTTCTTCTTCACTTTACTTTTAAAACTAACTACTCTTTTCTTATCAAAGCTTCAACACTTAGAAACTGAATCTACTCTTCTTTTCTTACTTTTCTTCTTCACTTTACTTTTAAAACTAACTACTCTTTTCTTATCAAAGCTTCAACACTTAGAAACTGAATCTACTCTTCTTTTCTTACTTTTCTTCTTCACTTTACTTTTAAAACTAACTACTCTTTTCTTATCAAAGCTTCAACACTTAGAAACAGAATCTACTCTTCTTTTCTTACTTTTCTTCTTCACTTTACTTTTAAAACTAACTACTCTTTTAGTATCAAAGCTTCAACACTTAAAAACTGAAATTACTCTTCTTTTCTTACTTTTCTTCTTCACTTTACTTTTAAAACTAACTACTCTTTTCTTATCAAAGCTTCAACACTTAAAAACTGAAATTACTCTTCTTTTCTTACTTTTCTTCTTCACTTTACTTTTAAAACTAACTACTCTTTTCTTATCAAAGCTTCAACACTTAGAAACAGAAATTACTCTTCTTTTCTAACTTTTCTTCTTCACTTTACTTTTAAAACTAACTACTCTTTTCTTATCAAAGCTTCAACACTTAAAAACTGAATCTACTCTTCTTTTCTTACTTTTCTTCTTCACTTTACTTTTAAAACTAACTACTCTTTTCTTATCAAAGCTTCAACACTTAAAAACTGAATTACTCTTCTTTTCTTACTTTTCTTCTTCACTTTACTTTTAAAACTAACTACTCTTTTCTTATCAAAGCTTCAACACTTAGAAACAGAATCTACTCTTCTTTTCTTACTTTTCTTCTTCACTTTACTTTTAAAACTAACTACTCTTTTCTTATCAAAGCTTCAACACTTAGAAACAGAATCTACTCTTCTTTTCTTACTTTTCTTCTTCACTTTACTTTTAAAACTAACTACTCTTTTAGTATCAAAGCTTCAACACTTAAAAACTGAATCTACTCTTCTTTTCTTACTTTTCTTCTTCACTTTACTTTTAAAACTAACTACTCTTTTCTTATCAAAGCTTCAACACTTAAAAACTGAAATTACTCTTCTTTTTTACTTTTCTTCTTCACTTTACTTTTAAAACTAACTACTCTTTTCTTATCAAAGCTTCAACACTTAGAAACTGAATCTACTCTTCTTTTCTTACTTTTCTTCTTCACTTTACTTTTAAAACTAACTACTCTTTTCTTATCAAAGCTTCAACACTTAGAAACAGAATCTACTCTTCTTTTCTTACTTTTCTTCTTCACTTTACTTTTAAAACTAACTACTCTTTTAGTATCAAAGCTTCAACACTTAAAAACTGAAATTACTCTTCTTTTCTTACTTTTCTTCTTCACTTTACTTTTAAAACTAACTACTCTTTTCTTATCAAAGCTTCAACACTTAAAAACTGAATCTACTCTTCTTTTCTTACTTTTCTTCTTCACTTTACTTTTAAAACTAACTACTCTTTTCTTATCAAAGCTTCAACACTTAAAAACTGAAATTACTCTTCTTTTTTACTTTTCTTCTTCACTTTACTTTTAAAACTAACTACTCTTTTCTTATCAAAGCTTCAACACTTAGAAACTGAATCTACTCTTCTTTTCTTACTTTTCTTCTTCACTTTACTTTTAAAACTAACTACTCTTTTCTTATCAAAGCTTCAACACTTAGAAACTGAATCTACTCTTCTTTTCTTACTTTTCTTCTTCACTTTACTTTTAAAACTAACTACTCTTTTCTTATCAAAGCTTCAACACTTAGAAACAGAATCTACTCTTCTTTTCTTACTTTTCTTCTTCACTTTACTTTTAAAACTAACTACTCTTTTAGTATCAAAGCTTCAACACTTAAAAACTGAAATTACTCTTCTTTTCTTACTTTTCTTCTTCACTTTACTTTTAAAACTAACTACTCTTTTCTTATCAAAGCTTCAACACTTAAAAACTGAAATTACTCTTCTTTTCTTACTTTTCTTCTTCACTTTACTTTTAAAACTAACTACTCTTTTCTTATCAAAGCTTCAACACTTAGAAACAGAAATTACTCTTCTTTTCTAACTTTTCTTCTTCACTTTACTTTTAAAACTAACTACTCTTTTCTTATCAAAGCTTCAACACTTAAAAACTGAATCTACTCTTCTTTTCTTACTTTTCTTCTTCACTTTACTTTTAAAACTAACTACTCTTTTCTTATCAAAGCTTCAACACTTAAAAACTGAATTACTCTTCTTTTCTTACTTTTCTTCTTCACTTTACTTTTAAAACTAACTACTCTTTTCTTATCAAAGCTTCAACACTTAGAAACAGAATCTACTCTTCTTTTCTTACTTTTCTTCTTCACTTTACTTTTAAAACTAACTACTCTTTTCTTATCAAAGCTTCAACACTTAGAAACAGAATCTACTCTTCTTTTCTTACTTTTCTTCTTCACTTTACTTTTAAAACTAACTACTCTTTTAGTATCAAAGCTTCAACACTTAAAAACTGAAATTACTCTTCTTTTCTTACTTTTCTTCTTCACTTTACTTTTAAAACTAACTACTCTTTTCTTATCAAAGCTTCAACACTTAAAAACTGAATCTACTCTTCTTTTCTTACTTTTCTTCTTCACTTTACTTTTAAAACTAACTACTCTTTTCTTATCAAAGCTTCAACACTTAAAAACTGAAATTACTCTTCTTTTTTACTTTTCTTCTTCACTTTACTTTTAAAACTAACTACTCTTTTCTTATCAAAGCTTCAACACTTAGAAACTGAATCTACTCTTCTTTTCTTACTTTTCTTCTTCACTTTACTTTTAAAACTAACTACTCTTTTCTTATCAAAGCTTCAACACTTAGAAACTGAATCTACTCTTCTTTTCTTACTTTTCTTCTTCACTTTACTTTTAAAACTAACTACTCTTTTCTTATCAAAGCTTCAACACTTAGAAACAGAATCTACTCTTCTTTTCTTACTTTTCTTCTTCACTTTACTTTTAAAACTAACTACTCTTTTAGTATCAAAGCTTCAACACTTAAAAACTGAAATTACTCTTCTTTTCTTACTTTTCTTCTTCACTTTACTTTTAAAACTAACTACTCTTTTCTTATCAAAGCTTCAACACTTAAAAACTGAAATTACTCTTCTTTTCTTACTTTTCTTCTTCACTTTACTTTTAAAACTAACTACTCTTTTCTTATCAAAGCTTCAACACTTAAAACTGAAATTACTCTTCTTTTCTTACTTTTCTTCTTCACTTTACTTTTAAAACTAACTACTCTTTTCTTATCAAAGCTTCAACACTTAAAACTGAAATTACTCTTCTTTTCTTACTTTTCTTCTTCACTTTACTTTTAAAACTAACTACTCTTTTCTTATCAAAGCTTCAACACTTAAAAACTGAATTACTCTTCTTTTCTTACTTTTCTTCTTCACTTTACTTTTAAAACTAACTACTCTTTTCTTATCAAAGCTTCAACACTTAAAAACTGAAATTACTCTTCTTTTTTACTTTTCTTCTTCACTTTACTTTTAAAACTAACTACTCTTTTCTTATCAAAGCTTCAACACTTAGAAACTGAATCTACTCTTCTTTTCTTACTTTTCTTCTTCACTTTACTTTTAAAACTAACTACTCTTTTCTTATCAAAGCTTCAACACTTAGAAACTGAATCTACTCTTCTTTTCTTACTTTTCTTCTTCACTTTACTTTTAAAACTAACTACTCTTTTCTTATCAAAGCTTCAACACTTAGAAACAGAATCTACTCTTCTTTTCTTACTTTTCTTCTTCACTTTACTTTTAAAACTAACTACTCTTTTAGTATCAAAGCTTCAACACTTAAAAACTGAAATTACTCTTCTTTTCTTACTTTTCTTCTTCACTTTACTTTTAAAACTAACTACTCTTTTCTTATCAAAGCTTCAACACTTAAAAACTGAAATTACTCTTCTTTTCTTACTTTTCTTCTTCACTTTACTTTTAAAACTAACTACTCTTTTCTTATCAAAGCTTCAACACTTAAAACTGAAATTACTCTTCTTTTCTTACTTTTCTTCTTCACTTTACTTTTAAAACTAACTACTCTTTTCTTATCAAAGCTTCAACACTTAGAAACAGAAATTACTCTTCTTTTCTTACTTTTCTTCTTCACTTTACTTTTAAAACTAACTACTCTTTTCTTATCAAAGCTTAAACACTTAAAAACTGAATCTACTCTTCTTTTCTTACTTTTCTTCTTCACTTTACTTTTAAAACTAACTATTTAATCTTTTCTTATCAAAGCTTCAACACTTAAAAACTGAATTACTCTTCTTTTCTTACTTTTCTTCTTCACTTTACTTTTAAAACTAACTACTCTTTTCTTATCAAAGCTTCAACACTTAAAACTGAAATTACTCTTCTTTTCTTACTTTTCTTCTTCACTTTACTTTTAAAACTAACTACTCTTTTCTTATCAAAGCTTCAACACTTAGAAACAGAAATTACTCTTCTTTTCTAACTTTTCTTCTTCACTTTACTTTTAAAACTAACTACTCTTTTCTTATCAAAGCTTCAACACTTAAAACTGAAATTACTCTTCTTTTCTTACTTTTCTTCTTCACTTTACTTTTAAAACTAACTACTCTTTTCTTATCAAAGCTTCAACACTTAGAAACAGAAATTACTCTTCTTTTCTTACTTTTCTTCTTCACTTTACTTTTAAAACTAACTACTCTTTTCTTATCAAAGCTTCAACACTTAGAAACAGAATCTACTCTTCTTTTCTTACTTTTCTTCTTCACTTTACTTTTAAAACTAACTACTCTTTTCTTATCAAAGCTTCAACACTTAGAAACAGAATCTACTCTTCTTTTCTTACTTTTCTTCTTCACTTTACTTTTAAAACTAACTACTCTTTTAGTATCAAAGCTTCAACACTTAAAAACTGAAATTACTCTTCTTTTCTTACTTTTCTTCTTCACTTTACTTTTAAAACTAACTACTCTTTTCTTATCAAAGCTTCAACACTTAAAAACTGAATCTACTCTTCTTTTCTTACTTTTCTTCTTCACTTTACTTTTAAAACTAACTACTCTTTTCTTATCAAAGCTTCAACACTTAAAAACTGAAATTACTCTTCTTTTTTACTTTTCTTCTTCACTTTACTTTTAAAACTAACTACTCTTTTCTTATCAAAGCTTCAACACTTAGAAACTGAATCTACTCTTCTTTTCTTACTTTTCTTCTTCACTTTACTTTTAAAACTAACTACTCTTTTCTTATCAAAGCTTCAACACTTAGAAACTGAATCTACTCTTCTTTTCTTACTTTTCTTCTTCACTTTACTTTTAAAACTAACTACTCTTTTCTTATCAAAGCTTCAACACTTAGAAACAGAATCTACTCTTCTTTTCTTACTTTTCTTCTTCACTTTACTTTTAAAACTAACTACTCTTTTAGTATCAAAGCTTCAACACTTAAAAACTGAAATTACTCTTCTTTTCTTACTTTTCTTCTTCACTTTACTTTTAAAACTAACTACTCTTTTCTTATCAAAGCTTCAACACTTAAAAACTGAAATTACTCTTCTTTTCTTACTTTTCTTCTTCACTTTACTTTTAAAACTAACTACTCTTTTCTTATCAAAGCTTCAACACTTAGAAACAGAAATTACTCTTCTTTTCTAACTTTTCTTCTTCACTTTACTTTTAAAACTAACTACTCTTTTCTTATCAAAGCTTCAACACTTAAAAACTGAATCTACTCTTCTTTTCTTACTTTTCTTCTTCACTTTACTTTTAAAACTAACTACTCTTTTCTTATCAAAGCTTCAACACTTAGAAACAGAATCTACTCTTCTTTTCTTACTTTTCTTCTTCACTTTACTTTTAAAACTAACTACTCTTTTCTTATCAAAGCTTCAACACTTAGAAACAGAATCTACTCTTCTTTTCTTACTTTTCTTCTTCACTTTACTTTTAAAACTAACTACTCTTTTAGTATCAAAGCTTCAACACTTAAAAACTGAAATTACTCTTCTTTTCTTACTTTTCTTCTTCACTTTACTTTTAAAACTAACTACTCTTTTCTTATCAAAGCTTCAACACTTAAAAACTGAATCTACTCTTCTTTTCTTACTTTTCTTCTTCACTTTACTTTTAAAACTAACTACTCTTTTCTTATCAAAGCTTCAACACTTAAAAACTGAAATTACTCTTCTTTTTTACTTTTCTTCTTCACTTTACTTTTAAAACTAACTACTCTTTTCTTATCAAAGCTTCAACACTTAGAAACTGAATCTACTCTTCTTTTCTTACTTTTCTTCTTCACTTTACTTTTAAAACTAACTACTCTTTTCTTATCAAAGCTTCAACACTTAGAAACTGAATCTACTCTTCTTTTCTTACTTTTCTTCTTCACTTTACTTTTAAAACTAACTACTCTTTTCTTATCAAAGCTTCAACACTTAGAAACAGAATCTACTCTTCTTTTCTTACTTTTCTTCTTCACTTTACTTTTAAAACTAACTACTCTTTTAGTATCAAAGCTTCAACACTTAAAAACTGAAATTACTCTTCTTTTCTTACTTTTCTTCTTCACTTTACTTTTAAAACTAACTACTCTTTTCTTATCAAAGCTTCAACACTTAAAAACTGAAATTACTCTTCTTTTCTTACTTTTCTTCTTCACTTTACTTTTAAAACTAACTACTCTTTTCTTATCAAAGCTTCAACACTTAAAACTGAAATTACTCTTCTTTTCTTACTTTTCTTCTTCACTTTACTTTTAAAACTAACTACTCTTTTCTTATCAAAGCTTCAACACTTAGAAACAGAAATTACTCTTCTTTTCTTACTTTTCTTCTTCACTTTACTTTTAAAACTAACTACTCTTTTCTTATCAAAGCTTCAACACTTAGAAACTGAATCTACTCTTCTTTTCTTACTTTTCTTCTTCACTTTACTTTTAAAACTAACTACTCTTTTCTTATCAAAGCTTCAACACTTAAAAACTGAAATTACTCTTCTTTTTTACTTTTCTTCTTCACTTTACTTTTAAAACTAACTACTCTTTTCTTATCAAAGCTTCAACACTTAGAAACTGAATCTACTCTTCTTTTCTTACTTTTCTTCTTCACTTTACTTTTAAAACTAACTACTCTTTTCTTATCAAAGCTTCAACACTTAGAAACTGAATCTACTCTTCTTTTCTTACTTTTCTTCTTCACTTTACTTTTAAAACTAACTACTCTTTTCTTATCAAAGCTTCAACACTTAAAAACTGAAATTACTCTTCTTTTTTACTTTTCTTCTTCACTTTACTTTTAAAACTAACTACTCTTTTCTTATCAAAGCTTCAACACTTAAAAACTGAAATTACTCTTCTTTTCTTACTTTTCTTCTTCACTTTACTTTTAAAACTAACTACTCTTTTCTTATCAAAGCTTCAACACTTAAAAACTGAATCTACTCTTCTTTTCTTACTTTTCTTCTTCACTTTACTTTTAAAACTAACTACTCTTTTCTTATCAAAGCTTCAACACTTAAAAACTGAATCTACTCTTCTTTTCTTACTTTTCTTCTTCACTTTACTTTTAAAACTAACTACTCTTTTCTTATCAAAGCTTCAACACTTAAAAACTGAAATTACTCTTCTTTTCTTACTTTTCTTCTTCACTTTACTTTTAAAACTAACTACTCTTTTCTTATCAAAGCTTCAACACTTAGAAACAGAATCTACTCTTCTTTTATTACTTTTCTTCTTCACTTTACTTTTAAAACTAACTACTCTTTTCTTATCAAAGCTTCAACACTTAAAAACTGAAATTACTCTTCTTTTCTTACTTTTCTTCTTCACTTTACTTTTAAAACTAACTACTCTTTTCTTATCAAAGCTTCAACACTTAAAAACTGAATCTACTCTTCTTTTCTTACTTTTCTTCTTCACTTTACTTTTAAAACTAACTACTCTTTTCTTATCAAAGCTTCAACACTTAGAAACAGAATCTACTCTTCTTTTTTACTTTTCTTCTTCACTTTACTTTTAAAACTAACTACTCTTTTCTTATCAAAGCTTCAACACTTAAAAACTGAAATTACTCTTCTTTTCTTACTTTTCTTCTTCACTTTACTTTTAAAACTAACTACTCTTTTCTTATCAAAGCTTCAACACTTAAAAACTGAATTACTCTTCTTTTCTTACTTTTCTTCTTCACTTTACTTTTAAAACTAACTACTCTTTTCTTAT
>CAMPDV010006033.1:0-29187 GCA_946699065.1 Loxodes magnus | reverse complement strand
AAAGTTTTACATTAATAGTCTCTTTTCAAAAATATTTAACAAAACTTCTTACTTAATATTTTTCATTTAACTGCATATTACACTTATCTGTACAAATCTGCCTCCTTAACTTCATTTTTTTTCTTCTTTTTCTATTTTATTTCCATCATAAATTTTTTTTTCATCTTTTTTTTCCATTTTTCAATTTTAATTTTCAATTTGTAATTTTCAATTTTATTTCTTTTTAACATCTATCAGGCTTTTAAAAGCACTCTTTAATTCTCGATTTATGTCTTTATTATCATTCCTTTCTACACATCTCTATAAAAACTATTTCTTCAACACAAAGTTTTACATTAATAGTCTCTTTTCAAAATATTTAACAAAACTTCTTACTTAATATTTTTCATTTAACAAAATATTTTAATCCGCAAATTAGACTTATCTGTACAAATCTGCCTCCTTAACTTCATTTTTTTTTCTTCTTTTTCTATTTTATTTCCATCATAAATTTTTTTTTCATCTTTTTTTCCATTTTTCAATTTTAATTTTCAATTGTAATTTTCAATTTTATTTCTTTTTAACATCTATCAGGCTTTTAAAAGCACTCTTTAATTCTCGATTTATGTCTTTATTATCATTCCTTTCTACACATCTCTATAAAAACTATTTCTTCAACACAAAGTTTTACATTAATAGTCTCTTTTCAAAAATATTTAACAAAACTTCTTACTTAATATTTTTCATTTAACTGCATATTACACTTATCTGTACAAATCTGCCTCCTTAACTTCATTTTTTTTCTTCTTTTTCTATTTTATTTCCATCATAAATTTTTTTTTCATCTTTTTTTTCCATTTTTCAATTTTAATTTTCAATTTGTAATTTTCAATTTTATTTCTTTTTAACATCTATCAGGCTTTTAAAAGCACTCTTTAATTCTCGATTTATGTCTTTATTATCATTCCTTTCTACACATCTCTATAAAAACTATTTCTTCAACACAAAGTTTTACATTAATAGTCTCTTTTCAAAAATATTTAACAAAACTTCTTACTTAATATTTTTCATTTAACAAAATATTTTAATCCGCAAATTAGACTTATCTGTACAAATCTGCCTCCTTAACTTCATTTTTTTTCTTCTTTTTCTATTTTATTTCCATCATAAATTTTTTTTTCATCTTTTTTTCCATTTTTCAATTTTAATTTTCAATTTGTAATTTTCAATTTTATTTCTTTTTAACATCTATCAGGCTTTTAAAAGCACTCTTTAATTCTCGATTTATGTCTTTATTATCATTCCTTTCTACACATCTCTATAAAAAACTATTTCTTCAACACAAAGTTTTACATTAATAGTCTCTTTTCAAAAATATTTAACAAAACTTCTTACTTAATATTTTTCATTTAACTGCATATTACACTTATCTGTACAATCTGCCTCCTTAACTTCATTTTTTTCTTCTTTTTCTATTTTATTTCCATCATAAATTTTTTTTTCATCTTTTTTTCCATTTTTCAATTTTAATTTTCAATTTGTAATTTTCAATTTTATTTCTTTTTAACATCTATCAGGCTTTTAAAAGCACTCTTTAATTCTCGATTTATGTCTTTATTATTATTCCTTTCTACACATCTCTATAAAAACTATTTCTTCAACACAAAGTTTTACATTAATAGTCTCTTTTCAAAAATATTTAACAAAACTTCTTACTTAATATTTTTCATTTAACTGCATATTACACTTATCTGTACAAATCTGCCTCCTTAACCTCCATTTTTTTTCTTCTTTTTCTATTTTATTTCCATCATAAATTTTTTTTTCATCTTTTTTTCCATTTTTCAATTTTAATTTTCAATTTGTAATTTTCAATTTTATTTCTTTTTAACATCTATCAGGCTTTTAAAAGCACTCTTTAATTCTCGATTTATGTCTTTATTATCATTCCTTTCTACACATCTCTATAAAAGCTATTTCTTCAACACAAAGTTTTACATTAATAGTCTCTTTTCAAAAATATTTAACAAAACTTCTTACTTAATATTTTTCATTTAACTGCATATTACACTTATCTGTACAAATCTGCCTCCTTAACTTCATTTTTTTTCTTCTTTTTCTATTTTATTTCCATCATAAATTTTTTTTTCATCTTTTTTTCCATTTTTCAATTTTAATTTTCAATTTGTAATTTTCAATTTTATTTCTTTTTAACATCTATCAGGCTTTTAAAAGCACTCTTTAATTCTCGATTTATGTCTTTATTATCATTCCTTTCTACACATCTCTATAAAAACTATTTCTTCAACACAAAGTTTTACATTAATAGTCTCTTTTCAAAAATATTTAACAAACTTCTTACTTAATATTTTTCATTTAACAAAATATTTTAATCCGCAAATTAGACTTATCTGTACAAATCTGCCTCCTTAACTTCATTTTTTTTCTTCTTTTTCTATTTTATTTCCATCATAAATTTTTTTTTCATCTTTTTTTCCATTTTTCAATTTTAATTTTCAATTTGTAATTTTCAATTTTATTTCTTTTTAACATCTATCAGGCTTTTAAAAGCACTCTTTAATTCTCGATTTATGTCTTTATTATTATTCCTTTCTACACATCTCTATAAAAGCTATTTCTTCAACACAAAGTTTTACATTAATAGTCTCTTTTCAAAAATATTTAACAAAACTTCTTACTTAATATTTTTCATTTAACAAAATATTTTAATCCGCAAATTAGACTTATCTGTACAAATCTGCCTCCTTAACTTCATTTTTTTTCTTCTTTTTCTATTTTATTTCCATCATAAATTTTTTTTTCATCTTTTTTTCCATTTTTCAATTTTAATTTTCAATTTGTAATTTTCAATTTTATTTCTTTTTAACATCTATCAGGCTTTTAAAAGCACTCTTTAATTCTCGATTTATGTCTTTATTATCATTCCTTTCTACACATCTCTATAAAAACTATTTCTTCAACACAAAGTTTTACATTAATAGTCTCTTTTCAAAAATATTTAACAAAACTTCTTACTTAATTTTTTTCTTTTAACTGCATATTACACTTATCTGTACAAATCTGCCTCCTTAACCTCCATTTTTTTTCTTCTTTTTCTATTTTATTTCCATCATAAATTTTTTTTTCATCTTTTTTTCCATTTTTCAATTTTAATTTTCAATTTGTAATTTTCAATTTTATTTCTTTTTAACATCTATCAGGCTTTTAAAAGCACTCTTTAATTCTCGATTTATGTCTTTATTATCATTCCTTTCTACACATCTCTATAAAAACTATTTCTTCAACACAAAGTTTTACATTAATAGTCTCTTTTCAAAAATATTTAACAAAACTTCTTACTTAATATTTTTCATTTAACAAAATATTTTAATCCGCAAATTAGACTTATCTGTACAAATCTGCCTCCTTAACTTCATTTTTTTTCTTCTTTTTCTATTTTATTTCCATCATAAATTTTTTTTTCATCTTTTTTTCCATTTTTCAATTTCTAATTTTCAATTTGTAATTTTCAATTTTATTTCTTTTTAACATCTATCAGGCTTTTAAAAGCACTCTTAATTCTCGATTTAAGTCTTTATTATCATTCCTTTCTACACATCTCTATAAAAACTATTTCTTCAACACAAAGTTTTACATTAATAGTCTCTTTTCAAAAATATTTAACAAAACTTCTTACTTAATATTTTTCATTTAACTGCATATTACACTTATCTGTACAAATCTGCCTCCTTAACTTCATTTTTTTTCTTCTTTTTCTATTTTATTTCCATCATAAATTTTTTTTTCATCTTTTTTTTCCATTTTTCAATTTTAATTTTCAATTTGTAATTTTCAATTTTATTTCTTTTTAACATCTATCAGGCTTTTAAAAGCACTCTTTAATTCTCGATTTATGTCTTTATTATTATTCCTTTCTACACATCTCTATAAAAACTATTTCTTCAACACAAAGTTTTACATTAATAGTCTCTTTTCAAAAATATTTAACAAAACTTCTTACTTAATATTTTTCATTTAACTGCATATTACACTTATCTGTACAAATCTGCCTCCTTAACCTCCATTTTTTTTCTTCTTTTTCTATTTTATTTCCATCATAAATTTTTTTTTCATCTTTTTTTCCATTTTTCAATTTTAATTTTCAATTTGTAATTTTCAATTTTATTTCTTTTTAACATCTATCAGGCTTTTAAAAGCACTCTTTAATTCTCGATTTATGTCTTTATTATTATTCCTTTCTACACATCTCTATAAAAGCTATTTCTTCAACACAAAGTTTTACATTAATAGTCTCTTTTCAAAAATATTTAACAAAACTTCTTACTTAATATTTTTCATTTAACTGCATATTACACTTATCTGTACAAATCTGCCTCCTTAACTTCATTTTTTTTCTTCTTTTTCTATTTTATTTCCATCATAAATTTTTTTTTCATCTTTTTTTCCATTTTTCAATTTTAATTTTCAATTTGTAATTTTCAATTTTATTTCTTTTTAACATCTATCAGGCTTTTAAAAGCACTCTTTAATTCTCGATTTATGTCTTTATTATCATTCCTTTCTACACATCTCTATAAAAACTATTTCTTCAACACAAAGTTTTACATTAATAGTCTCTTTTCAAAAATATTTAACAAAACTTCTTACTTAATATTTTTCATTTAACTGCATATTATACTTATCTGTACAAATCTGCCTACTTAACTTCATTTTTTTTCTTCTTTTTCTATTTTATTTCCATCATAAATTTTTTTTTCATCTTTTTTTCCATTTTTCAATTTTAATTTTCAATTTTATTTCTTTTTAACATCTATCAGGCTTTTAAAAGCACTCTTTAATTCTCGATTTATGTCTTTATTATCATTCCTTTCTACACATCTCTATAAAAACTATTTCTTCAACACAAAGTTTTACATTAATAGTCTCTTTTCAAAAATATTTAACAAAACTTCTTACTTAATATTTTTCATTTAACTGCATATTACACTTATCTGTACAAATCTGCCTCCTTAACTTCATTTTTTTTCTTCTTTTTCTATTTTATTTCCATCATAAATTTTTTTTTCATCTTTTTTTCCATTTTTCAATTTTAATTTTCAATTTGTAATTTTCAATTTTATTTCTTTTTAACATCTATCAGGCTTTTAAAAGCACTCTTTAATTCTCGATTTATGTCTTTATTATCATTCCTTTCTACACATCTCTATAAAAACTATTTCTTCAACACAAAGTTTTACATTAATAGTCTCTTTTCAAAAATATTTAACAAAACTTCTTACTTAATATTTTTCATTTAACTGCATATTACACTTATCTGTACAAATCTGCCTCCTTAACTTCATTTTTTTTCTTCTTTTTCTATTTTATTTCCATCATAAATTTTTTTTTCATCTTTTTTTTCCATTTTTCAATTTTAATTTTCAATTTGTAATTTTCAATTTTATTTCTTTTTAACATCTATCAGGCTTTTAAAAGCACTCTTTAATTCTCGATTTATGTCTTTATTATTATTCCTTTCTACACATCTCTATAAAAGCTATTTCTTCAACACAAAGTTTTACATTAATAGTCTCTTTTCAAAAATATTTAACAAAACTTCTTACTTAATATTTTTCATTTAACTGCATATTACACTTATCTGTACAAATCTGCCTCCTTAACCTCCATTTTTTTTCTTCTTTTTCTATTTTATTTCCATCATAAATTTTTTTTTCATCTTTTTTTCCATTTTTCAATTTTAATTTTCAATTTGTAATTTTCAATTTTATTTCTTTTTAACATCTATCAGGCTTTTAAAAGCACTCTTTAATTCTCGATTTATGTCTTTATTATTATTCCTTTCTACACATCTCTATAAAAGCTATTTCTTCAACACAAAGTTTTACATTAATAGTCTCTTTTCAAAAATATTTAACAAAACTTCTTACTTAATATTTTTCATTTAACTGCATATTACACTTATCTGTACAAATCTGCCTCCTTAACTTCATTTTTTTTCTTCTTTTTCTATTTTATTTCCATCATAAATTTTTTTTTCATCTTTTTTTCCATTTTTCAATTTTAATTTTCAATTTGTAATTTTCAATTTTATTTCTTTTTAACATCTATCAGGCTTTTAAAAGCACTCTTTAATTCTCGATTTATGTCTTTATTATCATTCCTTTCTACACATCTCTATAAAAGCTATTTCTTCAACACAAAGTTTTACATTAATAGTCTCTTTTCAAAAATATTTAACAAAACTTCTTACTTAATATTTTTCATTTAACTGCATATTACACTTATCTGTACAAATCTGCCTCCTTAACTTCATTTTTTTTCTTCTTTTTCTATTTTATTTCCATCATAAATTTTTTTTTCATCTTTTTTTCCATTTTTCAATTTTAATTTTCAATTTGTAATTTTCAATTTTATTTCTTTTTAACATCTATCAGGCTTTTAAAAGCACTCTTTAATTCTCGATTTATGTCTTTATTATCATTCCTTTCTACACATCTCTATAAAAACTATTTCTTCAACACAAAGTTTTACATTAATAGTCTCTTTTCAAAAATATTTAACAAAACTTCTTACTTAATATTTTTCATTTAACTGCATATTATACTTATCTGTACAAATCTGCCTACTTAACTTCATTTTTTTTCTTCTTTTTCTATTTTATTTCCATCATAAATTTTTTTTTCATCTTTTTTTCCATTTTTCAATTTTAATTTTCAATTTGTAATTTTCAATTTTATTTCTTTTTAACATCTATCAGGCTTTTAAAAGCACTCTTTAATTCTCGATTTATGTCTTTATTATCATTCCTTTCTACACATCTCTATAAAAACTATTTCTTCAACACAAAGTTTTACATTAATAGTCTCTTTTCAAAAATATTTAACAAAACTTCTTACTTAATATTTTTCATTTAACTGCATATTACACTTATCTGTACAAATCTGCCTCCTTAACTTCATTTTTTTTCTTCTTTTTCTATTTTATTTCCATCATAAATTTTTTTTTCATCTTTTTTTTCCATTTTTCAATTTTAATTTTCAATTTGTAATTTTCAATTTTATTTCTTTTTAACATCTATCAGGCTTTTAAAAGCACTCTTTAATTCTCGATTTATGTCTTTATTATCATTCCTTTCTACACATCTCTATAAAAACTATTTCTTCAACACAAAGTTTTACATTAATAGTCTCTTTTCAAAAATATTTAACAAAACTTCTTACTTAATATTTTTCATTTAACAAAATATTTTAATCCGCAAATTAGACTTATCTGTACAAATCTGCCTCCTTAACTTCATTTTTTTTCTTCTTTTTCTATTTTATTTCCATCATAAATTTTTTTTTCATCTTTTTTTCCATTTTTCAATTTTAATTTTCAATTTGTAATTTTCAATTTTATTTCTTTTTAACATCTATCAGGCTTTTAAAAGCACTCTTTAATTCTCGATTTATGTCTTTATTATCATTCCTTTCTACACATCTCTATAAAAACTATTTCTTCAACACAAAGTTTTACATTAATAGTCTCTTTTCAAAAATATTTAACAAAACTTCTTACTTAATATTTTTCATTTAACTGCATATTACACTTATCTGTACAAATCTGCCTCCTTAACTTCATTTTTTTTCTTCTTTTTCTATTTTATTTCCATCATAAATTTTTTTTTCATCTTTTTTTTCCATTTTTCAATTTTAATTTTCAATTTGTAATTTTCAATTTTATTTCTTTTTAACATCTATCAGGCTTTTAAAAGCACTCTTTAATTCTCGATTTATGTCTTTATTATCATTCCTTTCTACACATCTCTATAAAAACTATTTCTTCAACACAAAGTTTTACATTAATAGTCTCTTTTCAAAAATATTTAACAAAACTTCTTACTTAATATTTTTCATTTAACAAAATATTTTAATCCGCAAATTAGACTTATCTGTACAAATCTGCCTCCTTAACTTCATTTTTTTTCTTCTTTTTCTATTTTATTTCCATCATAAATTTTTTTTTCATCTTTTTTTCCATTTTTCAATTTTAATTTTCAATTTGTAATTTTCAATTTTATTTCTTTTTAACATCTATCAGGCTTTTAAAAGCACTCTTTAATTCTCGATTTATGTCTTTATTATCATTCCTTTCTACACATCTCTATAAAAACTATTTCTTCAACACAAAGTTTTACATTAATAGTCTCTTTTCAAAAATATTTAACAAAACTTCTTACTTAATATTTTTCATTTAACTGCATATTACACTTATCTGTACAAATCTGCCTCCTTAACTTCATTTTTTTTCTTCTTTTTCTATTTTATTTCCATCATAAATTTTTTTTTCATCTTTTTTTCCATTTTTCAATTTTAATTTTCAATTTGTAATTTTCAATTTTATTTCTTTTTAACATCTATCAGGCTTTTAAAAGCACTCTTTAATTCTCGATTTATGTCTTTATTATTATTCCTTTCTACACATCTCTATAAAAACTATTTCTTCAACACAAAGTTTTACATTAATAGTCTCTTTTCAAAAATATTTAACAAAACTTCTTACTTAATATTTTTCATTTAACTGCATATTACACTTATCTGTACAAATCTGCCTCCTTAACCTCCATTTTTTTTCTTCTTTTTCTATTTTATTTCCATCATAAATTTTTTTTTCATCTTTTTTTCCATTTTTCAATTTTAATTTTCAATTTGTAATTTTCAATTTTATTTCTTTTTAACATCTATCAGGCTTTTAAAAGCACTCTTTAATTCTCGATTTATGTCTTTATTATCATTCCTTTCTACACATCTCTATAAAAGCTATTTCTTCAACACAAAGTTTTACATTAATAGTCTCTTTTCAAAAATATTTAACAAAACTTCTTACTTAATATTTTTCATTTAACTGCATATTACACTTATCTGTACAAATCTGCCTCCTTAACTTCATTTTTTTTCTTCTTTTTCTATTTTATTTCCATCATAAATTTTTTTTTCATCTTTTTTTCCATTTTTCAATTTTAATTTTCAATTTGTAATTTTCAATTTTATTTCTTTTTAACATCTATCAGGCTTTTAAAAGCACTCTTTAATTCTCGATTTATGTCTTTATTATCATTCCTTTCTACACATCTCTATAAAAACTATTTCTTCAACACAAAGTTTTACATTAATAGTCTCTTTTCAAAAATATTTAACAAAACTTCTTACTTAATATTTTTCATTTAACAAAATATTTTAATCCGCAAATTAGACTTATCTGTACAAATCTGCCTCCTTAACTTCATTTTTTTTCTTCTTTTTCTATTTTATTTCCATCATAAATTTTTTTTTCATCTTTTTTTCCATTTTTCAATTTTAATTTTCAATTTGTAATTTTCAATTTTATTTCTTTTTAACATCTATCAGGCTTTTAAAAGCACTCTTTAATTCTCGATTTATGTCTTTATTATTATTCCTTTCTACACATCTCTATAAAAGCTATTTCTTCAACACAAAGTTTTACATTAATAGTCTCTTTTCAAAAATATTTAACAAAACTTCTTACTTAATATTTTTCATTTAACAAAATATTTTAATCCGCAAATTAGACTTATCTGTACAAATCTGCCTCCTTAACTTCATTTTTTTTCTTCTTTTTCTATTTTATTTCCATCATAAATTTTTTTTCATCTTTTTTTCCATTTTTCAATTTTAATTTTCAATTTGTAATTGTCAATTTTATTTCTTTTTAACATCTATCAGCTTTTAAAAGCCTGATAGATGTTAAAAAGAAATAAAATTGAAAATTACAAATTGAAAATTAAAATTGAAAAATGGAAAAAAAGATGAAAAAAAAATTTATGATGGAAATAAAATAGAAAAAGAAGAAAAAAAAATGGAGTTAAGGAGGCAGATTTGTACAGATAAGTGTAATATGCAGTTAAATGAAAAATATTAAGTAAGAAGTTTTATTAAATATTTTTGAAAAGAGACTATTAATGTAAAACTTTGTGATGAAGAAATAGTTTTTATAGAGATGTGTAGAAAGGAATGATAATAAAGACATAAATCGAGAATTAAAGAGTCCTTTTAAAAGCCTGATAGATGTTAAAAAGAAATAAAATTGAAAATTACAAATTGAAAATTAAAATTGAAAAATGGAAAAAAAGATGAAAAAAAAATTTATGATGGAAATAAAATAGAAAAAGAAGAAAAAAAAATGGAGTTAAGGAGGCAGATTTGTACAGATAAGTGTAATATGCAGTTAAATGAAAAATATTAAGTAAGAAGTTTTATTATATATTTTTGAAAAGAGACTATTAATGTAAAACTTTGTGATGAAGAAATAGTTTTTATAGAGATGTGTAGAAAGGAATGATAATAAAGACATAAATCGAGAATTAAAGAGTCCTTTTAAAAGCCTGATAGATGTTAAAAAGAAATAAAATTGAAAATTACAAATTGAAAATTAAAATTGAAAAATGGAAAAAAAGATGAAAAAAAAATTTATGATGGAAATAAAATAGAAAAAGAAGAAAAAAAAATGGAGGTTAAGGAGGCAGATTTGTACAGATAAGTGTAATATGCAGTTAAATGAAAAATATTAAGTAAGAAGTTTTGTTAAATATTTTTGAAAAGAGACTATTAATGTAAAACTTTGTGATGAAGAAATAGTTTTTATAGAGATGTGTAGAAAGGAATGATAATAAAGAAATAAATCGAGAATTAAAGAGTGCTTTTAAAAGCCTGATAGATGTTAAAAAGAAATAAAATTGAAAATTACAAATTGAAAATTAAAATTGAAAAATGGAAAAAAAGATGAAAAAAAAATTTATGATGGAAATAAAATAGAAAAAGAAGAAAAAAAAATGGAGGTTAAGGAGGCAAATTTGTACAGATAAGTGTAATATGCAGTTAAATGAAAAATATTAAGTAAGAAGTTTTGTTAAATATTTTTGAAAAGAGACTATTAATGTAAAACTTTGTGATGAAGAAATAGTTTTTATAGAGATGTGTAGAAAGGAATGATAATAAAGACATAAATCGAGAATTAAAGAGTGCTTTTAAAAGCCTGATAGATGTTAAAAAGAAATAAAATTGAAAATTACAAATTGAAAATTAAAATTGAAAAATGGAAAAAAAGATGAAAAAAAAATTTATGATGGAAATAAAATAGAAAAAGAAGAAAAAAAAATGGAGTTAAGGAGGCAGATTTGTACAGATAAGTGTAATATGCAGTTAAATGAAAAATATTAAGTAAGAAGTTTTATTAAATATTTTTGAAAAGAGACTATTAATGTAAAACTTTGTGATGAAGAAATAGTTTTTATAGAGATGTGTAGAAAGGAATGATAATAAAGACATAAATCGAGAATTAAAGAGTCCTTTTAAAAGCCTGATAGATGTTAAAAAGAAATAAAATTGAAAATTACAAATTGAAAATTAAAATTGAAAAATGGAAAAAAAGATGAAAAAAAAATTTATGATGGAAATAAAATAGAAAAAGAAGAAAAAAAAATGGAGGTTAAGGAGGCAGATTTGTACAGATAAGTGTAATATGCAGTTAAATGAAAAATATTAAGTAAGAAGTTTTGTTAAATATTTTTGAAAAGAGACTATTAATGTAAAACTTTGTGATGAAGAAATAGTTTTTATAGAGATGTGTAGAAAGGAATGATAATAAAGAAATAAATCGAGAATTAAAGAGTGCTTTTAAAAGCCTGATAGATGTTAAAAAGAAATAAAATTGAAAATTACAAATTGAAAATTAAAATTGAAAAATGGAAAAAAAGATGAAAAAAAAATTTATGATGGAAATAAAATAGAAAAAGAAGAAAAAAAAATGGAGGTTAAGGAGGCAAATTTGTACAGATAAGTGTAATATGCAGTTAAATGAAAAATATTAAGTAAGAAGTTTTGTTAAATATTTTTGAAAAGAGACTATTAATGTAAAACTTTGTGATGAAGAAATAGTTTTTATAGAGATGTGTAGAAAGGAATGATAATAAAGACATAAATCGAGAATTAAAGAGTGCTTTTAAAAGCCTGATAGATGTTAAAAAGAAATAAAATTGAAAATTACAAATTGAAAATTAAAATTGAAAAATGGAAAAAAAGATGAAAAAAAAATTTATGATGGAAATAAAATAGAAAAAGAAGAAAAAAAAATGGAGGTTAAGGAGGCAGATTTGTACAGATAAGTGTAATATGCAGTTAAATGAAAAATATTAAGTAAGAAGTTTTGTTAAATATTTTTGAAAAGAGACTATTAATGTAAAACTTTGTGTTGAAGAAATAGTTTTTATAGAGATGTGTAGAAAGGAATGATAATAAAGAAATAAATCGAGAATTAAAGAGTGCTTTTAAAAGCCTGATAGATGTTAAAAAGAAATAAAATTGAAAATTACAAATTGAAAATTAAAATTGAAAAATGGAAAAAAAGATGAAAAAAAAATTTATGATGGAAATAAAATAGAAAAAGAAGAAAAAAAATGGAGGTTAAGGAGGCAGATTTGTACAGATAAGTGTAATATGCAGTTAAATGAAAAATATTAAGTAAGAAGTTTTGTTAAATATTTTTGAAAAGAGACTATTAATGTAAAACTTTGTGATGAAGAAATAGTTTTTATAGAGATGTGTAGAAAGGAATGATAATAAAGAAATAAATCGAGAATTAAAGAGTGCTTTTAAAAGCCTGATAGATGTTAAAAAGAAATAAAATTGAAAATTACAAATTGAAAATTAAAATTGAAAAATGGAAAAAAAGATGAAAAAAAAATTTATGATGGAAATAAAATAGAAAAAGAAGAAAAAAAAATGGAGGTTAAGGAGGCAGATTTGTACAGATAAGTGTAATATGCAGTTAAATGAAAAATATTAAGTAAGAAGTTTTGTTAAATATTTTTGAAAAGAGACTATTAATGTAAAACTTTGTGATGAAGAAATAGTTTTTATAGAGATGTGTAGAAAGGAATGATAATAAAGACATAAATCGAGAATTAAAGAGTGCTTTTAAAAGCCTGATAGATGTTAAAAAGAAATAAAATTGAAAATTACAAATTGAAAATTAAAATTGAAAAATGGAAAAAAAGATGAAAAAAAAATTTATGATGGAAATAAAATAGAAAAAGAAGAAAAAAAATGAAGTTAAGGAGGCAGATTTGTACAGATAAGTGTAATATGCAGTTAAATGAAAAATATTAAGTAAGAAGTTTTGTTAAATATTTTTGAAAAGAGAATATTAATGTAAAACTTTGTGTTGAAGAAATAGCTTTTATAGAGATGTGTAGAAAGGAATAATAATAAAGACATAAATCGAGAATTAAAGAGTGCTTTTAAAAGCCTGATAGATGTTAAAAAGAAATAAAATTGAAAATTACAAATTGAAAATTAAAATTGAAAAATGGAAAAAAAGATGAAAAAAAAATTTATGATGGAAATAAAATAGAAAAAGAAGAAAAAAAATGAAGTTAAGGAGGCAGATTTGTACAGATAAGTGTAATATGCAGTTAAATGAAAAATATTAAGTAAGAAGTTTTGTTAAATATTTTTGAAAAGAGACTATTAATGTAAAACTTTGTGTTGAAGAAATAGTTTTTATAGAGATGTGTAGAAAGGAATGATAATAAAGACATAAATCGAGAATTAAAGAGTGCTTTTAAAAGCCTGATAGATGTTAAAAAGAAATAAAATTGAAAATTACAAATTGAAAATTAAAATTGAAAAATGGAAAAAAAGATGAAAAAAAAATTTATGATGGAAATAAAATAGAAAAAGAAGAAAAAAAATGAAGTTAAGGAGGCAGATTTGTACAGATAAGTGTAATATGCAGTTAAATGAAAAATATTAAGTAAGAAGTTTTATTAAATATTTTTGAAAAGAGACTATTAATGTAAAACTTTGTGATGAAGAAATAGTTTTTATAGAGATGTGTAGAAAGGAATGATAATAAAGACATAAATCGAGAATTAAAGAGTCCTTTTAAAAGCCTGATAGATGTTAAAAAGAAATAAAATTGAAAATTACAAATTGAAAATTAAAATTGAAAAATGGAAAAAAAGATGAAAAAAAAATTTATGATGGAAATAAAATAGAAAAAGAAGAAAAAAAAATGGAGTTAAGGAGGCAGATTTGTACAGATAAGTCTAATTTGCGGATTAAAATATTTTGTTAAATGAAAAATATTAAGTAAGAAGTTTTGTTAAATATTTTTGAAAAGAGACTATTAATGTAAAACTTTGTGTTGAAGAAATAGTTTTTATAGAGATGTGTAGAAAGGAATGATAATAAAGACATAAATCGAGAATTAAAGAGTGCTTTTAAAAGCCTGATAGATGTTAAAAAGAAATAAAATTGAAAATTACAAATTGAAAATTAAAATTGAAAAATGGAAAAAAAGATGAAAAAAAAATTTATGATGGAAATAAAATAGAAAAAGAAGAAAAAAAATGAAGTTAAGGAGGCAGATTTGTACAGATAAGTGTAATATGCAGTTAAATGAAAAATATTAAGTAAGAAGTTTTGTTAAATATTTTTGAAAAGAGACTATTAATGTAAAACTTTGTGATGAAGAAATAGTTTTTATAGAGATGTGTAGAAAGGAATGATAATAAAGACATAAATCGAGAATTAAAGAGTGCTTTTAAAAGCCTGATAGATGTTAAAAAGAAATAAAATTGAAAATTACAAATTGAAAATTAAAATTGAAAAATGGAAAAAAAGATGAAAAAAAAATTTATGATGGAAATAAAATAGAAAAAGAAGAAAAAAAATGGAGGTTAAGGAGGCAGATTTGTACAGATAAGTGTAATATGCAGTTAAAAGAAAAATATTAAGTAAGAAGTTTTGTTAAATATTTTTGAAAAGAGACTATTAATGTAAAACTTTGTGTTGAAGAAATAGTTTTTATAGAGATGTGTAGAAAGGAATGATAATAAAGACATAAATCGAGAATTAAAGAGTGCTTTTAAAAGCCTGATAGATGTTAAAAAGAAATAAAATTGAAAATTACAAATTGAAAATTAAAATTGAAAAATGGAAAAAAAGATGAAAAAAAAATTTATGATGGAAATAAAATAGAAAAAGAAGAAAAAAAATGAAGTTAAGGAGGCAGATTTGTACAGATAAGTCTAATTTGCGGATTAAAATATTTTGTTAAATGAAAAATATTAAGTAAGAAGTTTTGTTAAATATTTTTGAAAAGAGACTATTAATGTAAAACTTTGTGATGAAGAAATAGTTTTTATAGAGATGTGTAGAAAGGAATGATAATAAAGACATAAATCGAGAATTAAAGAGTGCTTTTAAAAGCCTGATAGATGTTAAAAAGAAATAAAATTGAAAATTACAAATTGAAAATTAAAATTGAAAAATGGAAAAAAAGATGAAAAAAAAATTTATGATGGAAATAAAATAGAAAAAGAAGAAAAAAAATGAAGTTAAGGAGGCAGATTTGTACAGATAAGTCTAATTTGCGGATTAAAATATTTTGTTAAATGAAAAATATTAAGTAAGAAGTTTTGTTAAATATTTTTGAAAAGAGACTATTAATGTAAAACTTTGTGTTGAAGAAATAGTTTTTATAGAGATGTGTAGAAAGGAATGATAATAAAGACATAAATCGAGAATTAAAGAGTGCTTTTAAAAGCCTGATAGATGTTAAAAAGAAATAAAATTGAAAATTACAAATTGAAAATTAAAATTGAAAAATGGAAAAAAAGATGAAAAAAAAATTTATGATGGAAATAAAATAGAAAAAGAAGAAAAAAAATGAAGTTAAGGAGGCAGATTTGTACAGATAAGTGTAATATGCAGTTAAATGAAAAATATTAAGTAAGAAGTTTTGTTAAATATTTTTGAAAAGAGACTATTAATGTAAAACTTTGTGTTGAAGAAATAGTTTTTATAGAGATGTGTAGAAAGGAATGATAATAAAGACATAAATCGAGAATTAAAGAGTGCTTTTAAAAGCCTGATAGATGTTAAAAAGAAATAAAATTGAAAATTACAAATTGAAAATTAAAATTGAAAAATGGAAAAAAAGATGAAAAAAAAATTTATGATGGAAATAAAATAGAAAAAGAAGAAAAAAAATGAAGTTAAGGAGGCAGATTTGTACAGATAAGTGTAATATGCAGTTAAAAGAAAAAAATTAAGTAAGAAGTTTTGTTAAATATTTTTGAAAAGAGACTATTAATGTAAAACTTTGTGTTGAAGAAATAGTTTTTATAGAGATGTGTAGAAAGGAATGATAATAAAGACATAAATCGAGAATTAAAGAGTGCTTTTAAAAGCCTGATAGATGTTAAAAAGAAATAAAATTGAAAATTACAAATTGAAAATTAAAATTGAAAAATGGAAAAAAAGATGAAAAAAAAATTTATGATGGAAATAAAATAGAAAAAGAAGAAAAAAAATGAAGTTAAGGAGGCAGATTTGTACAGATAAGTGTAATATGCAGTTAAAAGAAAAAAATTAAGTAAGAAGTTTTGTTAAATATTTTTGAAAAGAGACTATTAATGTAAAACTTTGTGATGAAGAAATAGTTTTTATAGAGATGTGTAGAAAGGAATGATAATAAAGACATAAATCGAGAATTAAAGAGTGCTTTTAAAAGCCTGATAGATGTTAAAAAGAAATAAAATTGAATATTAAAATTGAAAATTAAAATTGAAAAATGGAAAAAAAGATGAAAAAAAAATTTATGATGGAAATAAAATAGAAAAAGAAGAAAAAAAATGAAGTTAAGGAGGCAGATTTGTACAGATAAGTCTAATTTGCGGATTAAAATATTTTGTTAAATGAAAAATATTAAGTAAGAAGTTTTGTTAAATATTTTTGAAAAGAGACTATTAATGTAAAACTTTGTGTTGAAGAAATAGTTTTTATAGAGATGTGTAGAAAGGAATGATAATAAAGACATAAATCGAGAATTAAAGAGTGCTTTTAAAAGCCTGATAGATGTTAAAAAGAAATAAAATTGAAAATTACAAATTGAAAATTAAAATTGAAAAATGGAAAAAAAGATGAAAAAAAAATTTATGATGGAAATAAAATAGAAAAAGAAGAAAAAAAATGAAGTTAAGGAGGCAGATTTGTACAGATAAGTGTAATATGCAGTTAAATGAAAAATATTAAGTAAGAAGTTTTGTTAAATATTTTTGAAAAGAGAATATTAATGTAAAACTTTGTGTTGAAGAAATAGTTTTTATAGAGATGTGTAGAAAGGAATGATAATAAAGACATAAATCGAGAATTAAAGAGTGCTTTTAAAAGCCTGATAGATGTTAAAAAGAAATAAAATTGAAAATTACAAATTGAAAATTAAAATTGAAAAATGGAAAAAAAGATGAAAAAAAAATTTATGATGGAAATAAAATAGAAAAAGAAGAAAAAAAATGAAGTTAAGGAGGCAGATTTGTACAAATAAGTGTAATATGCAGTTAAATGAAAAATATTAAGTAAGAAGTTTTGTTAAATATTTTTGAAAAGAGACTATTAATGTAAAACTTTGTGTTGAAGAAATAGTTTTTATAGAGATGTGTAGAAAGGAATGATAATAAAGACATAAATCGAGAATTAAAGAGTGCTTTTAAAAGCCTGATAGATGTTAAAAAGAAATAAAATTGAAAATTACAAATTGAAAATTAAAATTGAAAAATGGAAAAAAAGATGAAAAAAAAATTTATGATGGAAATAAAATAGAAAAAGAAGAAAAAAAATGAAGTTAAGGAGGCAGATTTGTACAGATAAGTGTAATATGCAGTTAAAAGAAAAAAATTAAGTAAGAAGTTTTGTTAAATATTTTTGAAAAGAGACTATTAATGTAAAACTTTGTGTTGAAGAAATAGTTTTTATAGAGATGTGTAGAAAGGAATGATAATAAAGACATAAATCGAGAATTAAAGAGTGCTTTTAAAAGCCTGATAGATGTTAAAAAGAAATAAAATTGAAAATTACAAATTGAAAATTAAAATTGAAAAATGGAAAAAAAGATGAAAAAAAAATTTATGATGGAAATAAAATAGAAAAAGAAGAAAAAAAATGAAGTTAAGGAGGCAGATTTGTACAGATAAGTGTAATATGCAGTTAAATGAAAAATATTAAGTAAGAAGTTTTGTTAAATATTTTTGAAAAGAGACTATTAATGTAAAACTTTGTGATGAAGAAATAATTTTTATAGAGATGTGTAGAAAGGAATGATAATAAAGACATAAATCGAGAATTAAAGAGTGCTTTTAAAAGCCTGATAGATGTTAAAAAGAAATAAAATTGAAAATTACAAATTGAAAATTAAAATTGAAAAATGGAAAAAAAGATGAAAAAAAAATTTATGATGGAAATAAAATAGAAAAAGAAGAAAAAAAATGAAGTTAAGGAGGCAGATTTGTACAGATAAGTCTAATTTGCGGATTAAAATATTTTGTTAAATGAAAAATATTAAGTAAGAAGTTTTGTTAAATATTTTTGAAAAGAGACTATTAATGTAAAACTTTGTGATGAAGAAATAGTTTTTATAGAGATGTGTAGAAAGGAATGATAATAAAGACATAAATCGAGAATTAAAGAGTGCTTTTAAAAGCCTGATAGATGTTAAAAAGAAATAAAATTGAAAATTACAAATTGAAAATTAAAATTGAAAAATGGAAAAAAAGATGAAAAAAAAATTTATGATGGAAATAAAATAGAAAAAGAAGAAAAAAAATGAAGTTAAGGAGGCAGATTTGTACAGATAAGTGTAATATGCAGTTAAATGAAAAATATTAAGTAAGAAGTTTTGTTAAATATTTTTGAAAAGAGACTATTAATGTAAAACTTTGTGTTGAAGAAATAGTTTTTATAGAGATGTGTAGAAAGGAATGATAATAAAGACATAAATCGAGAATTAAAGAGTGCTTTTAAAAGCCTGATAGATGTTAAAAAGAAATAAAATTGAAAATTACAAATTGAAAATTAAAATTGAAAAATGGAAAAAAAGATGAAAAAAAAATTTATGATGGAAATAAAATAGAAAAAGAAGAAAAAAAATGAAGTTAAGGAGGCAGATTTGTACAGATAAGTCTAATTTGCGGATTAAAATATTTTGTTAAATGAAAAATATTAAGTAAGAAGTTTTGTTAAATATTTTTGAAAAGAGACTATTAATGTAAAACTTTGTGTTGAAGAAATAGTTTTTATAGAGATGTGTAGAAAGGAATGATAATAAAGACATAAATCGAGAATTAAAGAGTGCTTTTAAAAGCCTGATAGATGTTAAAAAGAAATAAAATTGAAAATTACAAATTGAAAATTAAAATTGAAAAATGGAAAAAAAGATGAAAAAAAAATTTATGATGGAAATAAAATAGAAAAAGAAGAAAAAAAAATGGAGGTTAAGGAGGCAGATTTGTACAGATAAGTGTAATATGCAGTTAAATGAAAAATATTAAGTAAGAAGTTTTGTTAAATATTTTTGAAAAGAGACTATTAATGTAAAACTTTGTGTTGAAGAAATAGTTTTTATAGAGATGTGTAGAAAGGAATGATAATAAAGAAATAAATCGAGAATTAAAGAGTGCTTTTAAAAGCCTGATAGATGTTAAAAAGAAATAAAATTGAAAATTACAAATTGAAAATTAAAATTGAAAAATGGAAAAAAAGATGAAAAAAAAATTTATGATGGAAATAAAATAGAAAAAGAAGAAAAAAAATGGAGGTTAAGGAGGCAGATTTGTACAGATAAGTGTAATATGCAGTTAAATGAAAAATATTAAGTAAGAAGTTTTGTTAAATATTTTTGAAAAGAGACTATTAATGTAAAACTTTGTGATGAAGAAATAGTTTTTATAGAGATGTGTAGAAAGGAATGATAATAAAGACATAAATCGAGAATTAAAGAGTGCTTTTAAAAGCCTGATAGATGTTAAAAAGAAATAAAATTGAAAATTACAAATTGAAAATTAAAATTGAAAAATGGAAAAAAAGATGAAAAAAAAATTTATGATGGAAATAAAATAGAAAAAGAAGAAAAAAAAATGGAGGTTAAGGAGGCAAATTTGTACAGATAAGTGTAATATGCAGTTAAATGAAAAATATTAAGTAAGAAGTTTTGTTAAATATTTTTGAAAAGAGACTATTAATGTAAAACTTTGTGATGAAGAAATAGTTTTTATAGAGATGTGTAGAAAGGAATGATAATAAAGACATAAATCGAGAATTAAAGAGTGCTTTTAAAAGCCTGATAGATGTTAAAAAGAAATAAAATTGAAAATTACAAATTGAAAATTAAAATTGAAAAATGGAAAAAAAGATGAAAAAAAAATTTATGATGGAAATAAAATAGAAAAAGAAGAAAAAAAAATGGAGGTTAAGGAGGCAGATTTGTACAGATAAGTGTAATATGCAGTTAAATGAAAAATATTAAGTAAGAAGTTTTGTTAAATATTTTTGAAAAGAGACTATTAATGTAAAACTTTGTGTTGAAGAAATAGTTTTTATAGAGATGTGTAGAAAGGAATGATAATAAAGAAATAAATCGAGAATTAAAGAGTGCTTTTAAAAGCCTGATAGATGTTAAAAAGAAATAAAATTGAAAATTACAAATTGAAAATTAAAATTGAAAAATGGAAAAAAAGATGAAAAAAAAATTTATGATGGAAATAAAATAGAAAAAGAAGAAAAAAAATGGAGGTTAAGGAGGCAGATTTGTACAGATAAGTGTAATATGCAGTTAAATGAAAAATATTAAGTAAGAAGTTTTGTTAAATATTTTTGAAAAGAGACTATTAATGTAAAACTTTGTGATGAAGAAATAGTTTTTATAGAGATGTGTAGAAAGGAATGATAATAAAGAAATAAATCGAGAATTAAAGAGTGCTTTTAAAAGCCTGATAGATGTTAAAAAGAAATAAAATTGAAAATTACAAATTGAAAATTAAAATTGAAAAATGGAAAAAAAGATGAAAAAAAAATTTATGATGGAAATAAAATAGAAAAAGAAGAAAAAAAAATGGAGGTTAAGGAGGCAGATTTGTACAGATAAGTGTAATATGCAGTTAAATGAAAAATATTAAGTAAGAAGTTTTGTTAAATATTTTTGAAAAGAGACTATTAATGTAAAACTTTGTGATGAAGAAATAGTTTTTATAGAGATGTGTAGAAAGGAATGATAATAAAGACATAAATCGAGAATTAAAGAGTGCTTTTAAAAGCCTGATAGATGTTAAAAAGAAATAAAATTGAAAATTACAAATTGAAAATTAAAATTGAAAAATGGAAAAAAAGATGAAAAAAAAATTTATGATGGAAATAAAATAGAAAAAGAAGAAAAAAAATGAAGTTAAGGAGGCAGATTTGTACAGATAAGTGTAATATGCAGTTAAATGAAAAATATTAAGTAAGAAGTTTTGTTAAATATTTTTGAAAAGAGAATATTAATGTAAAACTTTGTGTTGAAGAAATAGCTTTTATAGAGATGTGTAGAAAGGAATAATAATAAAGACATAAATCGAGAATTAAAGAGTGCTTTTAAAAGCCTGATAGATGTTAAAAAGAAATAAAATTGAAAATTACAAATTGAAAATTAAAATTGAAAAATGGAAAAAAAGATGAAAAAAAAATTTATGATGGAAATAAAATAGAAAAAGAAGAAAAAAAATGAAGTTAAGGAGGCAGATTTGTACAGATAAGTGTAATATGCAGTTAAATGAAAAATATTAAGTAAGAAGTTTTGTTAAATATTTTTGAAAAGAGACTATTAATGTAAAACTTTGTGTTGAAGAAATAGTTTTTATAGAGATGTGTAGAAAGGAATGATAATAAAGACATAAATCGAGAATTAAAGAGTGCTTTTAAAAGCCTGATAGATGTTAAAAAGAAATAAAATTGAAAATTACAAATTGAAAATTAAAATTGAAAAATGGAAAAAAAGATGAAAAAAAAATTTATGATGGAAATAAAATAGAAAAAGAAGAAAAAAAATGAAGTTAAGGAGGCAGATTTGTACAGATAAGTGTAATATGCAGTTAAATGAAAAATATTAAGTAAGAAGTTTTATTAAATATTTTTGAAAAGAGACTATTAATGTAAAACTTTGTGATGAAGAAATAGTTTTTATAGAGATGTGTAGAAAGGAATGATAATAAAGACATAAATCGAGAATTAAAGAGTCCTTTTAAAAGCCTGATAGATGTTAAAAAGAAATAAAATTGAAAATTACAAATTGAAAATTAAAATTGAAAAATGGAAAAAAAGATGAAAAAAAAATTTATGATGGAAATAAAATAGAAAAAGAAGAAAAAAAAATGGAGTTAAGGAGGCAGATTTGTACAGATAAGTCTAATTTGCGGATTAAAATATTTTGTTAAATGAAAAATATTAAGTAAGAAGTTTTGTTAAATATTTTTGAAAAGAGACTATTAATGTAAAACTTTGTGTTGAAGAAATAGTTTTTATAGAGATGTGTAGAAAGGAATGATAATAAAGACATAAATCGAGAATTAAAGAGTGCTTTTAAAAGCCTGATAGATGTTAAAAAGAAATAAAATTGAAAATTACAAATTGAAAATTAAAATTGAAAAATGGAAAAAAAGATGAAAAAAAAATTTATGATGGAAATAAAATAGAAAAAGAAGAAAAAAAATGAAGTTAAGGAGGCAGATTTGTACAGATAAGTGTAATATGCAGTTAAATGAAAAATATTAAGTAAGAAGTTTTGTTAAATATTTTTGAAAAGAGACTATTAATGTAAAACTTTGTGATGAAGAAATAGTTTTTATAGAGATGTGTAGAAAGGAATGATAATAAAGACATAAATCGAGAATTAAAGAGTGCTTTTAAAAGCCTGATAGATGTTAAAAAGAAATAAAATTGAAAATTACAAATTGAAAATTAAAATTGAAAAATGGAAAAAAAGATGAAAAAAAAATTTATGATGGAAATAAAATAGAAAAAGAAGAAAAAAAATGGAGGTTAAGGAGGCAGATTTGTACAGATAAGTGTAATATGCAGTTAAAAGAAAAATATTAAGTAAGAAGTTTTGTTAAATATTTTTGAAAAGAGACTATTAATGTAAAACTTTGTGTTGAAGAAATAGTTTTTATAGAGATGTGTAGAAAGGAATGATAATAAAGACATAAATCGAGAATTAAAGAGTGCTTTTAAAAGCCTGATAGATGTTAAAAAGAAATAAAATTGAAAATTACAAATTGAAAATTAAAATTGAAAAATGGAAAAAAAGATGAAAAAAAAATTTATGATGGAAATAAAATAGAAAAAGAAGAAAAAAAATGAAGTTAAGGAGGCAGATTTGTACAGATAAGTCTAATTTGCGGATTAAAATATTTTGTTAAATGAAAAATATTAAGTAAGAAGTTTTGTTAAATATTTTTGAAAAGAGACTATTAATGTAAAACTTTGTGATGAAGAAATAGTTTTTATAGAGATGTGTAGAAAGGAATGATAATAAAGACATAAATCGAGAATTAAAGAGTGCTTTTAAAAGCCTGATAGATGTTAAAAAGAAATAAAATTGAAAATTACAAATTGAAAATTAAAATTGAAAAATGGAAAAAAAGATGAAAAAAAAATTTATGATGGAAATAAAATAGAAAAAGAAGAAAAAAAATGAAGTTAAGGAGGCAGATTTGTACAGATAAGTCTAATTTGCGGATTAAAATATTTTGTTAAATGAAAAATATTAAGTAAGAAGTTTTGTTAAATATTTTTGAAAAGAGACTATTAATGTAAAACTTTGTGTTGAAGAAATAGTTTTTATAGAGATGTGTAGAAAGGAATGATAATAAAGACATAAATCGAGAATTAAAGAGTGCTTTTAAAAGCCTGATAGATGTTAAAAAGAAATAAAATTGAAAATTACAAATTGAAAATTAAAATTGAAAAATGGAAAAAAAGATGAAAAAAAAATTTATGATGGAAATAAAATAGAAAAAGAAGAAAAAAAATGAAGTTAAGGAGGCAGATTTGTACAGATAAGTGTAATATGCAGTTAAATGAAAAATATTAAGTAAGAAGTTTTGTTAAATATTTTTGAAAAGAGACTATTAATGTAAAACTTTGTGTTGAAGAAATAGTTTTTATAGAGATGTGTAGAAAGGAATGATAATAAAGACATAAATCGAGAATTAAAGAGTGCTTTTAAAAGCCTGATAGATGTTAAAAAGAAATAAAATTGAAAATTACAAATTGAAAATTAAAATTGAAAAATGGAAAAAAAGATGAAAAAAAAATTTATGATGGAAATAAAATAGAAAAAGAAGAAAAAAAATGAAGTTAAGGAGGCAGATTTGTACAGATAAGTGTAATATGCAGTTAAAAGAAAAAAATTAAGTAAGAAGTTTTGTTAAATATTTTTGAAAAGAGACTATTAATGTAAAACTTTGTGTTGAAGAAATAGTTTTTATAGAGATGTGTAGAAAGGAATGATAATAAAGACATAAATCGAGAATTAAAGAGTGCTTTTAAAAGCCTGATAGATGTTAAAAAGAAATAAAATTGAAAATTACAAATTGAAAATTAAAATTGAAAAATGGAAAAAAAGATGAAAAAAAAATTTATGATGGAAATAAAATAGAAAAAGAAGAAAAAAAATGAAGTTAAGGAGGCAGATTTGTACAGATAAGTGTAATATGCAGTTAAAAGAAAAAAATTAAGTAAGAAGTTTTGTTAAATATTTTTGAAAAGAGACTATTAATGTAAAACTTTGTGATGAAGAAATAGTTTTTATAGAGATGTGTAGAAAGGAATGATAATAAAGACATAAATCGAGAATTAAAGAGTGCTTTTAAAAGCCTGATAGATGTTAAAAAGAAATAAAATTGAATATTAAAATTGAAAATTAAAATTGAAAAATGGAAAAAAAGATGAAAAAAAAATTTATGATGGAAATAAAATAGAAAAAGAAGAAAAAAAATGAAGTTAAGGAGGCAGATTTGTACAGATAAGTCTAATTTGCGGATTAAAATATTTTGTTAAATGAAAAATATTAAGTAAGAAGTTTTGTTAAATATTTTTGAAAAGAGACTATTAATGTAAAACTTTGTGTTGAAGAAATAGTTTTTATAGAGATGTGTAGAAAGGAATGATAATAAAGACATAAATCGAGAATTAAAGAGTGCTTTTAAAAGCCTGATAGATGTTAAAAAGAAATAAAATTGAAAATTACAAATTGAAAATTAAAATTGAAAAATGGAAAAAAAGATGAAAAAAAAATTTATGATGGAAATAAAATAGAAAAAGAAGAAAAAAAATGAAGTTAAGGAGGCAGATTTGTACAGATAAGTGTAATATGCAGTTAAATGAAAAATATTAAGTAAGAAGTTTTGTTAAATATTTTTGAAAAGAGAATATTAATGTAAAACTTTGTGTTGAAGAAATAGTTTTTATAGAGATGTGTAGAAAGGAATGATAATAAAGACATAAATCGAGAATTAAAGAGTGCTTTTAAAAGCCTGATAGATGTTAAAAAGAAATAAAATTGAAAATTACAAATTGAAAATTAAAATTGAAAAATGGAAAAAAAGATGAAAAAAAAATTTATGATGGAAATAAAATAGAAAAAGAAGAAAAAAAATGAAGTTAAGGAGGCAGATTTGTACAAATAAGTGTAATATGCAGTTAAATGAAAAATATTAAGTAAGAAGTTTTGTT
Organism: Loxodes magnus; assembly: GCA_946699065.1. Lineage (NCBI taxonomy): Eukaryota > Ciliophora > Karyorelictea > Loxodida > Loxodidae > Loxodes > Loxodes magnus. The sequence goes on along the minus strand of CAMPDV010006033.1, from coordinate 3,583 downwards.
AAATATTTTTGAAAAGAGACTATTAATGTAAAACTTTGTGTTGAAGAAATAGTTTTTATAGAGATGTGTAGAAAGGAATGATAATAAAGACATAAATCGAGAATTAAAGAGTGCTTTTAAAAGCCTGATAGATGTTAAAAAGAAATAAAATTGAAAATTACAAATTGAAAATTAAAATTGAAAAATGGAAAAAAAGATGAAAAAAAAATTTATGATGGAAATAAAATAGAAAAAGAAGAAAAAAAATGAAGTTAAGGAGGCAGATTTGTACAGATAAGTGTAATATGCAGTTAAAAGAAAAAAATTAAGTAAGAAGTTTTGTTAAATATTTTTGAAAAGAGACTATTAATGTAAAACTTTGTGTTGAAGAAATAGTTTTTATAGAGATGTGTAGAAAGGAATGATAATAAAGACATAAATCGAGAATTAAAGAGTGCTTTTAAAAGCCTGATAGATGTTAAAAAGAAATAAAATTGAAAATTACAAATTGAAAATTAAAATTGAAAAATGGAAAAAAAGATGAAAAAAAAATTTATGATGGAAATAAAATAGAAAAAGAAGAAAAAAAATGAAGTTAAGGAGGCAGATTTGTACAGATAAGTGTAATATGCAGTTAAATGAAAAATATTAAGTAAGAAGTTTTGTTAAATATTTTTGAAAAGAGACTATTAATGTAAAACTTTGTGATGAAGAAATAATTTTTATAGAGATGTGTAGAAAGGAATGATAATAAAGACATAATCGAGAATTAAAGAGTGCTTTTAAAAGCCTGATAGATGTTAAAAAGAAATAAAATTGAAAATTACAAATTGAAAATTAAAATTGAAAAATGGAAAAAAAGATGAAAAAAAAATTTATGATGGAAATAAAATAGAAAAAGAAGAAAAAAATGAAGTTAAGGAGGCAGATTTGTACAGATAAGTCTAATTTGCGGATTAAAATATTTTGTTAAATGAAAAATATTAAGTAAGAAGTTTTGTTAAATATTTTTGAAAAGAGACTATTAATGTAAAACTTTGTGATGAAGAAATAGTTTTTATAGAGATGTGTAGAAAGGAATAATAATAAAGACATAAATCGAGAATTAAAGAGTGCTTTTAAAAGCCTGATAGATGTTAAAAAGAAATAAAATTGAAAATTACAAATTGAAAATTAAAATTGAAAAATGGAAAAAAAGATGAAAAAAAAATTTATGATGGAAATAAAATAGAAAAAGAAGAAAAAAAATGAAGTTAAGGAGGCAGATTTGTACAGATAAGTGTAATATGCAGTTAAATGAAAAATATTAAGTAAGAAGTTTTGTTAAATATTTTTGAAAAGAGACTATTAATGTAAAACTTTGTGTTGAAGAAATAGTTTTTATAGAGATGTGTAGAAAGGAATGATAATAAAGACATAAATCGAGAATTAAAGAGTGCTTTTAAAAGCCTGATAGATGTTAAAAAGAAATAAAATTGAAAATTACAAATTGAAAATTAAAATTGAAAAATGGAAAAAAAAGATGAAAAAAAAATTTATGATGGAAATAAAATAGAAAAAGAAGAAAAAAAATGAAGTTAAGGAGGCAGATTTGTACAGATAAGTCTAATTTGCGGATTAAAATATTTTGTTAAATGAAAAATATTAAGTAAGAAGTTTTGTTAAATATTTTTGAAAAGAGACTATTAATGTAAAACTTTGTGTTGAAGAAATAGTTTTTTATAGAGATGTGTAGAAAGGAATGATAATAAAGACATAAATCGAGAATTAAAGAGTGCTTTTAAAAGCCTGATAGATGTTAAAAAGAAATAAAATTGAAAATTACAAATTGAAAATTAAAATTGAAAAATGGAAAAAAAGATGAAAAAAAAATTTATGATGGAAATAAAATAGAAAAAGAAGAAAAAAAATGAAGTTAAGGAGGCAGATTTGTACAGATAAGTGTAATATGCAGTTAAAAGAAAAATATTAAGTAAGAAGTTTTGTTAAATATTTTTGAAAAGAGACTATTAATGTAAAACTTTGTGTTGAAGAAATAGTTTTTATAGAGATGTGTAGAAAGGAATGATAATAAAGACATAAATCGAGAATTAAAGAGTGCTTTTAAAAGCCTGATAGATGTTAAAAAGAAATAAAATTGAAAATTACAAATTGAAAATTAAAATTGAAAAATGGAAAAAAAGATGAAAAAAAAATTTATGATGGAAATAAAATAGAAAAAGAAGAAAAAAAATGAAGTTAAGGAGGCAGATTTGTACAGATAAGTCTAATTTGCGGATTAAAATATTTTGTTAAATGAAAAATATTAAGTAAGAAGTTTTGTTAAATATTTTTGAAAAGAGACTATTAATGTAAAACTTTGTGTTGAAGAAATAGTTTTTATAGAGATGTGTAGAAAGGAATGATAATAAAGACATAAATCGAGAATTAAAGAGTGCTTTTAAAAGCCTGATAGATGTTAAAAAGAAATAAAATTGAAAATTACAAATTGAAAATTAAAATTGAAAAATGGAAAAAAAGATGAAAAAAAAATTTATGATGGAAATAAAATAGAAAAAGAAGAAAAAAAATGAAGTTAAGGAGGCAGATTTGTACAGATAAGTCTAATTTGCGGATTAAAATATTTTGTTAAATGAAAAATATTAAGTAAGAAGTTTTGTTAAATATTTTTGAAAAGAGACTATTAATGTAAAACTTTGTGTTGAAGAAATAGTTTTTATAGAGATGTGTAGAAAGGAATGATAATAAAGACATAAATCGAGAATTAAAGAGTGCTTTTAAAAGCCTGATAGATGTTAAAAAGAAATAAAATTGAAAATTACAAATTGAAAATTAAAATTGAAAAATGGAAAAAAAGATGAAAAAAAAATTTATGATGGAAATAAAATAGAAAAAGAAGAAAAAAAATGAAGTTAAGGAGGCAGATTTGTACAGATAAGTGTAATATGCAGTTAAAAGAAAAATATTAAGTAAGAAGTTTTGTTAAATATTTTTGAAAAGAGACTATTAATGTAAAACTTTGTGTTGAAGAAATAGTTTTTATAGAGATGTGTAGAAAGGAATGATAATAAAGACATAAATCGAGAATTAAAGAGTGCTTTTAAAAGCCTGATAGATGTTAAAAAGAAATAAAATTGAAAATTACAAATTGAAAATTAAAATTGAAAAATGGAAAAAAAGATGAAAAAAAAATTTATGATGGAAATAAAATAGAAAAAGAAGAAAAAAAATGAAGTTAAGGAGGCAGATTTGTACAGATAAGTGTAATATGCAGTTAAATGAAAAATATTAAGTAAGAAGTTTTGTTAAATATTTTTGAAAAGAGAATATTAATGTAAAACTTTGTGTTGAAGAAATAGCTTTTATAGAGATGTGTAGAAAGGAATAATAATAAAGACATAAATCGAGAATTAAAGAGTGCTTTTAAAAGCCTGATAGATGTTAAAAAGAAATAAAATTGAAAATTACAAATTGAAAATTAAAATTGAAAAATGGAAAAAAAGATGAAAAAAAAATTTATGATGGAAATAAAATAGAAAAAGAAGAAAAAAAATGAAGTTAAGGAGGCAGATTTGTACAGATAAGTGTAATATGCAGTTAAATG
>CAMPDV010006032.1:0-23112 GCA_946699065.1 Loxodes magnus | reverse complement strand
AAAGCTTCAACACTTAAAAACTGAATTACTCTTCTTTTCTTACTTTTCTTCTTCACTTTACTTTTAAAACTAACTACTCTTTTCTTATCAAAGCTTCAACACTTAAAAACTGAATCTACTCTTCTTTTCTTACTTTTCTTCTTCACTTTACTTTTAAAACTAACTACTCTTTTCTTATCAAAGCTTCAACACTTAAAACTGAATTACTCTTCTTTTCTTACTTTTCTTCTTCACTTTACTTTTAAAACTAACTACTCTTTTCTTATCAAAGCTTCAACACTTAAAAACTGAAATTACTCTTCTTTTTTACTTTTCTTCTTCACTTTACTTTTAAAACTAACTACTCTTTTCTTATCAAAGCTTCAACACTTAGAAACTGAATTACTCTTCTTTTCTTACTTTTCTTCTTCACTTTACTTTTAAAACTAACTACTCTTTTCTTATCAAAGCTTCAACACTTAGAAACTGAATTACTCTTCTTTTCTTACTTTTCTTCTTCACTTTACTTTTAAAACTAACTACTCTTTTCTTATCAAAGCTTCAACACTTAAAAACTGAAATTACTCTTCTTTTTTACTTTTCTTCTTCACTTTACTTTTAAAACTAACTACTCTTTTCTTATCAAAGCTTCAACACTTAGAAACTGAATTACTCTTCTTTTCTTACTTTTCTTCTTCACTTTACTTTTAAAACTAACTACTCTTTTCTTATCAAAGCTTCAACACTTAAAAACTGAAATTACTCTTCTTTTCTTACTTTTCTTCTTCACTTTACTTTTAAAACTAACTACTCTTTTCTTATCAAAGCTTCAACACTTAAAAACTGAATTACTCTTCTTTTCTTACTTTTCTTCTTCACTTTACTTTTAAAACTAACTACTCTTTTCTTATCAAAGCTTCAACACTTAAAAACTGAATCTACTCTTCTTTTCTTACTTTTCTTCTTCACTTTACTTTTAAAACTAACTACTCTTTTCTTATCAAAGCTTCAACACTTAAAAACTGAAATTACTCTTCTTTTTTACTTTTCTTCTTCACTTTACTTTTAAAACTAACTACTCTTTTCTTATCAAAGCTTCAACACTTAAAAACTGAAATTACTCTTCTTTTCTTACTTTTCTTCTTCACTTTACTTTTAAAACTAACTACTCTTTTCTTATCAAAGCTTCAACACTTAAAAACTGAATCTACTCTTCTTTTCTTACTTTTCTTCTTCACTTTACTTTTAAAACTAACTACTCTTTTAGTATCAAAGCTTCAACACTTAAAAACTGAATTACTCTTCTTTTCTTACTTTTCTTCTTCACTTTACTTTTAAAACTAACTACTCTTTTCTTATCAAAGCTTCAACACTTAGAAACAGAATCTACTCTTCTTTTCTTACTTTTCTTCTTCACTTTACTTTTAAAACTAACTACTCTTTTCTTATCAAAGCTTCAACACTTAAAAACTGAATTACTCTTCTTTTCTTACTTTTCTTCTTCACTTTACTTTTAAAACTAACTACTCTTTTCTTATCAAAGCTTCAACACTTAAAAACTGAATCTACTCTTCTTTTCTTACTTTTCTTCTTCACTTTACTTTTAAAACTAACTACTCTTTTCTTATCAAAGCTTCAACACTTAAAAACTGAATTACTCTTCTTTTCTTACTTTTCTTCTTCACTTTACTTTTAAAACTAACTATCTTTTCTTATCAAAGCTTCAACACTTAAAAACTGAATCTACTCTTCTTTTCTTACTTTTCTTCTTCACTTTACTTTTAAAACTAACTACTCTTTTCTTATCAAAGCTTCAACACTTAAAAACTGAAATTACTCTTCTTTTCTTACTTTTCTTCTTCACTTTACTTTTAAAACTAACTATCTTTTCTTATCAAAGCTTCAACACTTAAAAACTGAAATTACTCTTCTTTTCTTACTTTTCTTCTTCACTTTACTTTTAAAACTAACTACTCTTTTCTTATCAAAGCTTCAACACTTAGAAACTGAATTACTCTTCTTTTCTTACTTTTCTTCTTCACTTTACTTTTAAAACTAACTACTCTTTTCTTATCAAAGCTTCAACACTTAAAAACTGAATCTACTCTTCTTTTCTTACTTTTCTTCTTCACTTTACTTTTAAAACTAACTACTCTTTTCTTATCAAAGCTTCAACACTTAGAAACTGAATTACTCTTCTTTTCTTACTTTTCTTCTTCACTTTACTTTTAAAACTAACTACTCTTTTCTTATCAAAGCTTCAACACTTAAAAACTGAATCTACTCTTCTTTTCTTACTTTTCTTCTTCACTTTACTTTTAAAACTAACTACTCTTTTCTTATCAAAGCTTCAACACTTAGAAACTGAATTACTCTTCTTTTCTTACTTTTCTTCTTCACTTTACTTTTAAAACTAACTATCTTTTCTTATCAAAGCTTCAACACTTAAAAACTGAAATTACTCTTCTTTTCTTACTTTTCTTCTTCACTTTACTTTTAAAACTAACTACTCTTTTCTTATCAAAGCTTCAACACTTAAAAACTGAAATTACTCTTCTTTTCTTACTTTTCTTCTTCACTTTACTTTTAAAACTAACTATCTTTTCTTATCAAAGCTTCAACACTTAAAAACTGAATCTACTCTTCTTTTCTTACTTTTCTTCTTCACTTTACTTTTAAAACTAACTACTCTTTTCTTATCAAAGCTTCAACACTTAAAAACTGAAATTACTCTTCTTTTCTTACTTTTCTTCTTCACTTTACTTTTAAAACTAACTATCTTTTCTTATCAAAGCTTCAACACTTAAAAACTGAATCTACTCTTCTTTTCTTACTTTTCTTCTTCACTTTACTTTTAAAACTAACTACTCTTTTCTTATCAAAGCTTCAACACTTAAAAACTGAATCTACTCTTCTTTTCTTACTTTTCTTCTTCACTTTACTTTTAAAACTAACTACTCTTTTCTTATCAAAGCTTCAACACTTAAAAACTGAAATTACTCTTCTTTTCTTACTTTTCTTCTTCACTTTACTTTTAAAACTAACTATCTTTTCTTATCAAAGCTTCAACACTTAAAAACTGAATCTACTCTTCTTTTCTTACTTTTCTTCTTCACTTTACTTTTAAAACTAACTACTCTTTTCTTATCAAAGCTTCAACACTTAGAAACTGAATCTACTCTTCTTTTCTTACTTTTCTTCTTCACTTTACTTTTAAAACTAACTACTCTTTTCTTATCAAAGCTTCAACACTTAAAAACTGAAATCACTCTTCTTTTCTTACTTTTCTTCTTCACTTTACTTTTAAAACTAACTACTCTTTTCTTATCAAAGCTTCAACACTTAAAAACTGAATCTCTTCTTTTCTTACTCTTCTTTTTACTTTTACTTTCTCTTATCAAAGCTTCAACACTTAAAAACTGAATCTACTCTTCTTTTCTTACTTTTCTTCTTCACTTTACTTTTAAAACTAACTACTCTTTTCTTATCAAAGCTTCAACACTTAAAAACTGAAATCACTCTTCTTTTCTTACTTTTCTTCTTCACTTTACTTTTAAAACTAACTACTCTTTTCTTATCAAAGCTTCAACACTTAGAAACTGAATCTACTCTTCTTTTCTTACTTTTCTTCTTCACTTTACTTTTAAAACTAACTACTCTTTTCTTATCAAAGCTTCAACACTTAAAAACTGAAATCACTCTTCTTTTCTTACTTTTCTTCTTCACTTTACTTTTAAAACTAACTACTCTTTTCTTATCAAAGCTTCAACACTTAAAAACTGAAATTACTCTTCTTTTCTTACTTTTCTTCTTCACTTTACTTTTAAAACTAACTACTCTTTTCTTATCAAAGCTTCAACACTTAAAAACTGAAATTACTCTTCTTTTCTTACTTTTCTTCTTCACTTTACTTTTAAAACTAACTATCTTTTCTTATCAAAGCTTCAACACTTAAAAACTGAATCTACTCTTCTTTTCTTACTTTTCTTCTTCACTTTACTTTTAAAACTAACTACTCTTTTCTTATCAAAGCTTCAACACTTAGAAACTGAATTACTCTTCTTTTCTTACTTTTCTTCTTCACTTTACTTTTAAAACTAACTACTCTTTTCTTATCAAAGCTTCAACACTTAAAGACAGAATCTACTCTTCTTTTCTTACTTTTCTTCTTCACTTTACTTTTAAAACTAACTACTCTTTTCTTATCAAAGCTTCAACACTTAAAAACTGAATCTACTCTTCTTTTCTTACTTTTCTTCTTCACTTTACTTTTAAAACTAACTACTCTTTTCTTATCAAAGCTTCAACACTTAAAAACTGAATTACTCTTCTTTTCTTACTTTTCTTCTTCACTTTACTTTTAAAACTAACTACTCTTTTCTTATCAAAGCTTCAACACTTAAAAACTGAATTACTCTTCTTTTCTTACTTTTCTTCTTCACTTTACTTTTAAAACTAACTACTCTTTTCTTATCAAAGCTTCAACACTTAGAAACTGAATTACTCTTCTTTTCTTACTTTTCTTCTTCACTTTACTTTTAAAACTAACTACTCTTTTCTTATCAAAGCTTCAACACTTAAAAACTGAAATTACTCTTCTTTTCTTACTTTTCTTCTTCACTTTACTTTTAAAACTAACTACTCTTTTCTTATCAAAGCTTCAACACTTAAAAACTGAATCTACTCTTCTTTTCTTACTTTTCTTCTTCACTTTACTTTTAAAACTAACTACTCTTTTCTTATCAAAGCTTCAACACTTAAAAACTGAAATTACTCTTCTTTTCTTACTTTTCTTCTTCACTTTACTTTTAAAACTAACTACTATTTTCTTATCAAAGCTTCAACACTTAGAAACTGAATCTACTCTTCTTTTCTTACTTTTCTTCTTCACTTTACTTTTAAAACTAACTACTCTTTTCTTATCAAAGCTTCAACACTTAAAAACTGAATCGACTCTTCTTTTCTTACTTTTCTTCTTCACTTTACTTTTAAAACTAACTACTCTTTTCTTATCAAAGCTTCAACACTTAAAAACTGAAATTACTCTTCTTTTTTACTTTTCTTCTTCACTTTACTTTTAAAACTAACTACTCTTTTCTTATCAAAGCTTCAACACTTAAAAACTGAAATTACTCTTCTTTTCTTACTTTTCTTCTTCACTTTACTTTTAAAACTAACTACTCTTTTCTTATCAAAGCTTCAACACTTAAAAACTGAATCTACTCTTCTTTTCTTACTTTTCTTCTTCACTTTACTTTTAAAACTAACTACTCTTTTCTTATCAAAGCTTCAACACTTAAAAACTGAAATTACTCTTCTTTTCTTACTTTTCTTCTTCACTTTACTTTTAAAACTAACTACTCTTTTAGTATCAAAGCTTCAACACTTAAAAACTGAATTACTCTTCTTTTCTTACTTTTCTTCTTCACTTTACTTTTAAAACTAACTACTCTTTTCTTATCAAAGCTTCAACACTTAGAAACAGAAATTACTCTTCTTTTCTTACTTTTCTTCTTCACTTTACTTTTAAAACTAACTACTCTTTTCTTATCAAAGCTTCAACACTTAAAAACTGAATTACTCTTCTTTTCTTACTTTTCTTCTTCACTTTACTTTTAAAACTAACTACTCTTTTCTTATCAAAGCTTCAACACTTAAAAACTGAATCTACTCTTCTTTTCTTACTTTTCTTCTTCACTTTACTTTTAAAACTAACTACTCTTTTCTTATCAAAGCTTCAACACTTAGAAACTGAATCTACTCTTCTTTTCTTACTTTTCTTCTTCACTTTACTTTTAAAACTAACTACTCTTTTCTTATCAAAGCTTCAACACTTAGAAACAAAATCTACTCTTTTTTCTTACTTTTCTTCTTCACTTTACTTTTAAAACTAACTACTCTTTTCTTATCAAAGCTTCAACACTTAAAAACTGAATCTACTCTTCTTTTCTTACTTTTCTTCTTCACTTTACTTTTAAAACTAACTACTCTTTTCTTATCAAAGCTTCAACACTTAAAAACTGAATCTACTCTTCTTTTCTTACTTTTCTTCTTCACTTTACTTTTAAAACTAACTACTCTTTTCTTATCAAAGCTTCAACACTTAAAAACTGAATCTACTCTTCTTTTCTTACTTTTCTTCTTCACTTTACTTTTAAAACTAACTACTCTTTTCTTATCAAAGCTTCAACACTTAAAAACTGAAATTACTCTTCTTTTCTTACTTTTCTTCTTCACTTTACTTTTAAAACTAACTACTCTTTTCTTATCAAAGCTTCAACACTTAAAAACTGAAATTACTCTTCTTTTCTTACTTTTCTTCTTCACTTTACTTTTAAAACTAACTACTCTTTTCTTATCAAAGCTTCAACACTTAAAAACTGAAATCACTCTTCTTTTCTTACTTTTCTTCTTCACTTTACTTTTAAAACTAACTACTCTTTTCTTATCAAAGCTTCAACACTTAAAAACTGAAATTACTCTTCTTTTCTTACTTTTCTTCTTCACTTTACTTTTAAAACTAACTACTCTTTTCTTATCAAAGCTTCAACACTTAAAAACTGAATCTACTCTTCTTTTCTTACTTTTCTTCTTCACTTTACTTTTAAAACTAACTACTCTTTTCTTATCAAAGCTTCAACACTTAGAAACTGAATTACTCTTCTTTTCTTACTTTTCTTCTTCACTTTACTTTTAAAACTAACTACTCTTTTCTTATCAAAGCTTCAACACTTAAAAACTGAAATTACTCTTCTTTTCTTACTTTTCTTCTTCACTTTACTTTTAAAACTAACTACTCTTTTCTTATAAAAGCTTCAACACTTAAAGACAGAATCTACTCTTCTTTTCTTACTTTTCTTCTTCACTTTACTTTTAAAACTAACTACTCTTTTCTTATCAAAGCTTCAACACTTAAAAACTGAATCTACTCTTCTTTTCTTACTTTTCTTCTTCACTTTACTTTTAAAACTAACTACTCTTTTCTTATCAAAGCTTCAACACTTAGAAACTGAATTACTCTTCTTTTCTTACTTTTCTTCTTCACTTTACTTTTAAAACTAACTACTCTTTTCTTATCAAAGCTTCAACACTTAAAAACTGAAATTACTCTTCTTTTCTTACTTTTCTTCTTCACTTTACTTTTAAAACTAACTACTCTTTTCTTATCAAAGCTTCAACACTTAAAAACTGAAATTACTCTTCTTTTCTTACTTTTCTTCTTCACTTTACTTTTAAAACTAACTATCTTTTCTTATCAAAGCTTCAACACTTAAAAACTGAAATTACTCTTCTTTTCTTACTTTTCTTCTTCACTTTACTTTTAAAACTAACTACTCTTTTCTTATCAAAGCTTCAACACTTAAAAACTGAAATTACTCTTCTTTTCTTACTTTTCTTCTTCACTTTACTTTTAAAACTAACTATCTTTTCTTATCAAAGCTTCAACACTTAAAAACTGAATCTACTCTTCTTTTCTTACTTTTCTTCTTCACTTTACTTTTAAAACTAACTACTCTTTTCTTATCAAAGCTTCAACACTTAGAAACTGAATTACTCTTCTTTTCTTACTTTTCTTCTTCACTTTACTTTTAAAACTAACTACTCTTTTCTTATCAAAGCTTCAACACTTAAAAACTGAATCTACTCTTCTTTTCTTACTTTTCTTCTTCACTTTACTTTTAAAACTAACTACTCTTTTCTTATCAAAGCTTCAACACTTAGAAACTGAATTACTCTTCTTTTCTTACTTTTCTTCTTCACTTTACTTTTAAAACTAACTATCTTTTCTTATCAAAGCTTCAACACTTAAAAACTGAAATTACTCTTCTTTTCTTACTTTTCTTCTTCACTTTACTTTTAAAACTAACTACTCTTTTCTTATCAAAGCTTCAACACTTAAAAACTGAAATTACTCTTCTTTTCTTACTTTTCTTCTTCACTTTACTTTTAAAACTAACTATCTTTTCTTATCAAAGCTTCAACACTTAAAAACTGAATCTACTCTTCTTTTCTTACTTTTCTTCTTCACTTTACTTTTAAAACTAACTACTCTTTTCTTATCAAAGCTTCAACACTTAAAAACTGAAATTACTCTTCTTTTCTTACTTTTCTTCTTCACTTTACTTTTAAAACTAACTATCTTTTCTTATCAAAGCTTCAACACTTAAAAACTGAAATTACTCTTCTTTTCTTACTTTTCTTCTTCACTTTACTTTTAAAACTAACTACTCTTTTCTTATCAAAGCTTCAACACTTAAAAACTGAAATCACTCTTCTTTTCTTACTTTTCTTCTTCACTTTACTTTTAAAACTAACTACTCTTTTCTTATCAAAGCTTCAACACTTAGAAACTGAATCTACTCTTCTTTTCTTACTTTTCTTCTTCACTTTACTTTTAAAACTAACTACTCTTTTCTTATCAAAGCTTCAACACTTAAAAACTGAAATCACTCTTCTTTTCTTACTTTTCTTCTTCACTTTACTTTTAAAACTAACTACTCTTTTCTTATCAAAGCTTCAACACTTAAAAACTGAATCTACTCTTCTTTTCTTACTTTTCTTCTTCACTTTACTTTTAAAACTAACTACTCTTTTCTTATCAAAGCTTCAACACTTAAAAACTGAATCTACTCTTCTTTTCTTACTTTTCTTCTTCACTTTACTTTTAAAACTAACTACTCTTTTCTTATCAAAGCTTCAACACTTAAAAACTGAAATTACTCTTCTTTTCTTACTTTTCTTCTTCACTTTACTTTTAAAACTAACTACTCTTTTAGTATCAAAGCTTCAACACTTAAAAACTGAATTACTCTTCTTTTCTTACTTTTCTTCTTCACTTTACTTTTAAAACTAACTACTCTTTTCTTATCAAAGCTTCAACACTTAAAAACTGAAATTACTCTTCTTTTCTTACTTTTCTTCTTCACTTTACTTTTAAAACTAACTACTCTTTTCTTATCAAAGCTTCAACACTTAAAAACTGAATTACTCTTCTTTTCTTACTTTTCTTCTTCACTTTACTTTTAAAACTAACTACTCTTTTCTTATCAAAGCTTCAACACTTAAAAACTGAATCTACTCTTCTTTTCTTACTTTTCTTCTTCACTTTACTTTTAAAACTAACTACTCTTTTCTTATCAAAGCTTCAACACTTAGAAACTGAATTACTCTTCTTTTCTTACTTTTCTTCTTCACTTTACTTTTAAAACTAACTACTCTTTTCTTATCAAAGCTTCAACACTTAAAAACTGAAATTACTCTTCTTTTCTTACTTTTCTTCTTCACTTTACTTTTAAAACTAACTACTCTTTTCTTATCAAAGCTTCAACACTTAAAAACTGAAATTACTCTTCTTTTCTTACTTTTCTTCTTCACTTTACTTTTAAAACTAACTATCTTTTCTTATCAAAGCTTCAACACTTAAAAACTGAAATTACTCTTCTTTTCTTACTTTTCTTCTTCACTTTACTTTTAAAACTAACTACTCTTTTCTTATCAAAGCTTCAACACTTAAAAACTGAAATTACTCTTCTTTTCTTACTTTTCTTCTTCACTTTACTTTTAAAACTAACTACTCTTTTCTTATCAAAGCTTCAACACTTAAAAACTGAATCTACTCTTCTTTTCTTACTTTTCTTCTTCACTTTACTTTTAAAACTAACTACTCTTTTCTTATCAAAGCTTCAACACTTAGAAACTGAATTACTCTTCTTTTCTTACTTTTCTTCTTCACTTTACTTTTAAAACTAACTACTCTTTTCTTATCAAAGCTTCAACACTTAGAAACTGAATTACTCTTCTTTTCTTACTTTTCTTCTTCACTTTACTTTTAAAACTAACTATCTTTTCTTATCAAAGCTTCAACACTTAAAAACTGAAATTACTCTTCTTTTCTTACTTTTCTTCTTCACTTTACTTTTAAAACTAACTACTCTTTTCTTATCAAAGCTTCAACACTTAAAAACTGAAATTACTCTTCTTTTCTTACTTTTCTTCTTCACTTTACTTTTAAAACTAACTATCTTTTCTTATCAAAGCTTCAACACTTAAAAACTGAATCTACTCTTCTTTTCTTACTTTTCTTCTTCACTTTACTTTTAAAACTAACTACTCTTTTCTTATCAAAGCTTCAACACTTAAAAACTGAAATTACTCTTCTTTTCTTACTTTTCTTCTTCACTTTACTTTTAAAACTAACTATCTTTTCTTATCAAAGCTTCAACACTTAAAAACTGAAATTACTCTTCTTTTCTTACTTTTCTTCTTCACTTTACTTTTAAAACTAACTACTCTTTTCTTATCAAAGCTTCAACACTTAAAAACTGAAATCACTCTTCTTTTCTTACTTTTCTTCTTCACTTTACTTTTAAAACTAACTACTCTTTTCTTATCAAAGCTTCAACACTTAGAAACTGAATCTACTCTTCTTTTCTTACTTTTCTTCTTCACTTTACTTTTAAAACTAACTACTCTTTTCTTATCAAAGCTTCAACACTTAAAAACTGAAATCACTCTTCTTTTCTTACTTTTCTTCTTCACTTTACTTTTAAAACTAACTACTCTTTTCTTATCAAAGCTTCAACACTTAAAAACTGAATCTACTCTTCTTTTCTTACTTTTCTTCTTCACTTTACTTTTAAAACTAACTACTCTTTTCTTATCAAAGCTTCAACACTTAAAAACTGAATCTACTCTTCTTTTCTTACTTTTCTTCTTCACTTTACTTTTAAAACTAACTACTCTTTTCTTATCAAAGCTTCAACACTTAAAAACTGAAATTACTCTTCTTTTCTTACTTTTCTTCTTCACTTTACTTTTAAAACTAACTATCTTTTCTTATCAAAGCTTCAACACTTAAAAACTGAATCTACTCTTCTTTTCTTACTTTTCTTCTTCACTTTACTTTTAAAACTAACTACTCTTTTCTTATCAAAGCTTCAACACTTAGAAACTGAATTACTCTTCTTTTCTTACTTTTCTTCTTCACTTTACTTTTAAAACTAACTACTCTTTTCTTATCAAAGCTTCAACACTTAAAAACTGAATCTACTCTTCTTTTCTTACTTTTCTTCTTCACTTTACTTTTAAAACTAACTACTCTTTTCTTATCAAAGCTTCAACACTTAGAAACTGAATTACTCTTCTTTTCTTACTTTTCTTCTTCACTTTACTTTTAAAACTAACTACTCTTTTCTTATCAAAGCTTCAACACTTAAAAACTGAAATTACTCTTCTTTTCTTACTTTTCTTCTTCACTTTACTTTTAAAACTAACTACTCTTTTCTTATAAAAGCTTCAACACTTAAAGACAGAATCTACTCTTCTTTTCTTACTTTTCTTCTTCACTTTACTTTTAAAACTAACTACTCTTTTCTTATCAAAGCTTCAACACTTAAAAACTGAATCTACTCTTCTTTTCTTACTTTTCTTCTTCACTTTACTTTTAAAACTAACTACTCTTTTCTTATCAAAGCTTCAACACTTAGAAACTGAATTACTCTTCTTTTCTTACTTTTCTTCTTCACTTTACTTTTAAAACTAACTACTCTTTTCTTATCAAAGCTTCAACACTTAGAAACAAAATCTACTCTTCTTTTCTTACTTTTCTTCTTCACTTTACTTTTAAAACTAACTACTCTTTTCTTATAAAAGCTTCAACACTTAAAAACTGAATCTACTCTTCTTTTCTTACTTTTCTTCTTCACTTTACTTTTAAAACTAACTACTCTTTTCTTATCAAAGCTTCAACACTTAGAAACTGAATCTACTCTTCTTTTCTTACTTTTCTTCTTCACTTTACTTTTAAAACTAACTACTCTTTTCTTATAAAAGCTTCAACACTTAAAGACAGAATCTACTCTTCTTTTCTTACTTTTCTTCTTCACTTTACTTTTAAAACTAACTACTCTTTTAGTATCAAAGCTTCAACACTTAGAAACAAAATCTACTCTTCTTTTCTTACTTTTCTTCTTCACTTTACTTTTAAAACTAACTACTCTTTTCTTATCAAAGCTTCAACACTTAGAAACAAAATCTACTCTTCTTTTCTTACTTTTCTTCTTCACTTTACTTTTAAAACTAACTACTCTTTTCTTATCAAAGCTTCAACACTTAAAAACTGAATCTACTCTTCTTTTCTTACTTTTCTTCTTCACTTTACTTTTAAAACTAACTACTCTTTTCTTATCAAAGCTTCAACACTTAGAAACTGAATTACTCTTCTTTTCTTACTTTTCTTCTTCACTTTACTTTTAAAACTAACTATCTTTTCTTATCAAAGCTTCAACACTTAAAAACTGAAATTACTCTTCTTTTCTTACTTTTCTTCTTCACTTTACTTTTAAAACTAACTACTCTTTTCTTATCAAAGCTTCAACACTTAAAAACTGAAATTACTCTTCTTTTCTTACTTTTCTTCTTCACTTTACTTTTAAAACTAACTATCTTTTCTTATCAAAGCTTCAACACTTAAAAACTGAATCTACTCTTCTTTTCTTACTTTTCTTCTTCACTTTACTTTTAAAACTAACTACTCTTTTCTTATCAAAGCTTCAACACTTAAAAACTGAAATTACTCTTCTTTTCTTACTTTTCTTCTTCACTTTACTTTTAAAACTAACTATCTTTTCTTATCAAAGCTTCAACACTTAAAAACTGAATCTACTCTTCTTTTCTTACTTTTCTTCTTCACTTTACTTTTAAAACTAACTACTCTTTTCTTATCAAAGCTTCAACACTTAGAAACTGAATCTACTCTTCTTTTCTTACTTTTCTTCTTCACTTTACTTTTAAAACTAACTACTCTTTTCTTATCAAAGCTTCAACACTTAAAAACTGAAATCACTCTTCTTTTCTTACTTTTCTTCTTCACTTTACTTTTAAAACTAACTACTCTTTTCTTATCAAAGCTTCAACACTTAGAAACAAAATCTACTCTTCTTTTCTTACTTTTCTTCTTCACTTTACTTTTAAAACTAACTACTCTTTTCTTATCAAAGCTTCAACACTTAAAAACTGAATCTACTCTTCTTTTCTTACTTTTCTTCTTCACTTTACTTTTAAAACTAACTACTCTTTTCTTATCAAAGCTTCAACACTTAGAAACTGAATTACTCTTCTTTTCTTACTTTTCTTCTTCACTTTACTTTTAAAACTAACTATCTTTTCTTATCAAAGCTTCAACACTTAAAAACTGAAATTACTCTTCTTTTCTTACTTTTCTTCTTCACTTTACTTTTAAAACTAACTACTCTTTTCTTATCAAAGCTTCAACACTTAAAAACTGAAATTACTCTTCTTTTCTTACTTTTCTTCTTCACTTTACTTTTAAAACTAACTATCTTTTCTTATCAAAGCTTCAACACTTAAAAACTGAATCTACTCTTCTTTTCTTACTTTTCTTCTTCACTTTACTTTTAAAACTAACTACTCTTTTCTTATCAAAGCTTCAACACTTAAAAACTGAAATTACTCTTCTTTTCTTACTTTTCTTCTTCACTTTACTTTTAAAACTAACTATCTTTTCTTATCAAAGCTTCAACACTTAAAAACTGAATCTACTCTTCTTTTCTTACTTTTCTTCTTCACTTTACTTTTAAAACTAACTACTCTTTTCTTATCAAAGCTTCAACACTTAGAAACTGAATCTACTCTTCTTTTCTTACTTTTCTTCTTCACTTTACTTTTAAAACTAACTACTCTTTTCTTATCAAAGCTTCAACACTTAAAAACTGAAATCACTCTTCTTTTCTTACTTTTCTTCTTCACTTTACTTTTAAAACTAACTACTCTTTTCTTATCAAAGCTTCAACACTTAGAAACTGAATCTACTCTTCTTTTCTTACTTTTCTTCTTCACTTTACTTTTAAAACTAACTACTCTTTTCTTATCAAAGCTTCAACACTTAAAAACTGAAATCACTCTTCTTTTCTTACTTTTCTTCTTCACTTTACTTTTAAAACTAACTACTCTTTTCTTATCAAAGCTTCAACACTTAAAAACTGAAATTACTCTTCTTTTCTTACTTTTCTTCTTCACTTTACTTTTAAAACTAACTACTCTTTTCTTATCAAAGCTTCAACACTTAAAAACTGAATCTACTCTTCTTTTCTTACTTTTCTTCTTCACTTTACTTTTAAAACTAACTACTCTTTTCTTATCAAAGCTTCAACACTTAGAAACTGAATTACTCTTCTTTTCTTACTTTTCTTCTTCACTTTACTTTTAAAACTAACTACTCTTTTCTTATCAAAGCTTCAACACTTAAAAACTGAAATTACTCTTCTTTTCTTACTTTTCTTCTTCACTTTACTTTTAAAACTAACTACTCTTTTCTTATAAAAGCTTCAACACTTAAAGACAGAATCTACTCTTCTTTTCTTACTTTTCTTCTTCACTTTACTTTTAAAACTAACTACTCTTTTCTTATCAAAGCTTCAACACTTAAAAACTGAATCTACTCTTCTTTTCTTACTTTTCTTCTTCACTTTACTTTTAAAACTAACTACTCTTTTCTTATCAAAGCTTCAACACTTAGAAACTGAATTACTCTTCTTTTCTTACTTTTCTTCTTCACTTTACTTTTAAAACTAACTACTCTTTTCTTATCAAAGCTTCAACACTTAGAAACAAAATCTACTCTTCTTTTCTTACTTTTCTTCTTCACTTTACTTTTAAAACTAACTACTCTTTTAGTATCAAAGCTTCAACACTTAAAAACTGAATTACTCTTCTTTTCTTACTTTTCTTCTTCACTTTACTTTTAAAACTAACTACTCTTTTCTTATCAAAGCTTCAACACTTAGAAACTGAAATTACTCTTCTTTTCTTACTTTTCTTCTTCACTTTACTTTTAAAACTAACTACTCTTTTCTTATCAAAGCTTCAACACTTAAAAACTGAAATTACTCTTCTTTTCTTACTTTTCTTCTTCACTTTACTTTTAAAACTAACTATCTTTTCTTATCAAAGCTTCAACACTTAAAAACTGAATCTACTCTTCTTTTCTTACTTTTCTTCTTCACTTTACTTTTAAAACTAACTACTCTTTTCTTATCAAAGCTTCAACACTTAGAAACTGAATCTACTCTTCTTTTCTTACTTTTCTTCTTCACTTTACTTTTAAAACTAACTACTCTTTTAGTATCAAAGCTTCAACACTTAAAGACTGAATCTACTCTTCTTTTCTTACTTTTCTTCTTCACTTTACTTTTAAAACTAACTATTTACTCTTTTCTTATCAAAGCTTCAACACTTAAAAACTGAAATTACTCTTCTTTTCTTACTTTTCTTCTTCACTTTACTTTTAAAACTAACTACTCTTTTCTTATCAAAGCTTCAACACTTAAAAACTGAATCTACTCTTCTTTTCTTACTTTTCTTCTTCACTTTACTTTTAAAACTAACTACTCTTTTCTTATCAAAGCTTCAACACTTAGAAACTGAATCTACTCTTCTTTTCTTACTTTTCTTCTTCACTTTACTTTTAAAACTAACTACTCTTTTCTTATCAAAGCTTCAACACTTAAAACTGAAATTACTCTTCTTTTCTTACTTTTCTTCTTCACTTTACTTTTAAAACTAACTACTCTTTTCTTATCAAAGCTTCAACACTTAGAAACAAAATCTACTCTTCTTTTCTTACTTTTCTTCTTCACTTTACTTTTAAAACTAACTACTCTTTTCTTATCAAAGCTTCAACACTTAAAAACTGAATCTACTCTTCTTTTCTTACTTTTCTTCTTCACTTTACTTTTAAAACTAACTACTCTTTTCTTATCAAAGCTTCAACACTTAAAAACTGAAATTACTCTTCTTTTCTTACTTTTCTTCTTCACTTTACTTTTAAAACTAACTACTCTTTTCTTATCAAAGCTTCAACACTTAGAAACAGAATCTACTCTTCTTTTCTTACTTTTCTTCTTCACTTTACTTTTAAAACTAACTACTCTTTTAGTATCAAAGCTTCAACACTTAGAAACAGAATCTACTCTTCTTTTCTTACTTTTCTTCTTCACTTTACTTTTAAAACTAACTACTCTTTTAGTATCAAAGCTTCAACACTTAAAAACTGAAATTACTCTTCTTTTCTTACTTTTCTTCTTCACTTTACTTTTAAAACTAACTACTCTTTTCTTATCAAAGCTTCAACACTTAAAAACTGAATCTACTCTTCTTTTCTTACTTTTCTTCTTCACTTTACTTTTAAAACTAACTACTCTTTTCTTATCAAAGCTTCAACACTTAAAAACTGAATTACTCTTCTTTTCTTACTTTTCTTCTTCACTTTACTTTTAAAACTAACTACTCTTTTCTTATCAAAGCTTCAACACTTAGAAACTGAATCTACTCTTCTTTTCTTACTTTTCTTCTTCACTTTACTTTTAAAACTAACTACTCTTTTCTTATCAAAGCTTCAACACTTAAAACTGAAATTACTCTTCTTTTCTTACTTTTCTTCTTCACTTTACTTTTAAAACTAACTACTCTTTTCTTATCAAAGCTTCAACACTTAGAAACAAAATCTACTCTTCTTTTCTTACTTTTCTTCTTCACTTTACTTTTTAAACTAACTACTCATAACTCTTATCTTATCAAAGCTTACAAACTTAAAAATTAAATTACTCTTCTTTTCTTACTTTTCTTCTTCACTTTACTTTTAAAACTAACTACTCTTTTCTTATCAAAGCTTCAACACTTAAAAACTTAAATTACTCTTCTTTTCTTACTTTTCTTCTTCACTTTACTTTTAAAACTAACTACTCATAACTCTTATCTTTTCAAAGCTTACAAACTTAAAAACTTAAATCACTCTTCTTTTCTTACTTTTCTTCTTCACTTTACTTTTAAAACTAACTACTCTTTTCTTATCAAAGCTTCAACACTTAAAAACTGAAATTACTCTTCTTTTCTTACTTTTCTTCTTCACTTTACTTTTAAAACTAACTACTCTTTTCTTATCAAAGCTTCAACACTTAAAAACTGAATCTACTCTTCTTTTCTTACTTTTCTTCTTCACTTTACTTTTAAAACTAACTACTCTTTTCTTATCAAAGCTTCAACACTTAGAAACTGAATTACTCTTCTTTTCTTACTTTTCTTCTTCACTTTACTTTTAAAACTAACTACTCTTTTCTTATCAAAGCTTCAACACTTAAAAACTGAAATTACTCTTCTTTTCTTACTTTTCTTCTTCACTTTACTTTTAAAACTAACTACTCTTTTCTTATAAAAGCTTCAACACTTAAAGACAGAATCTACTCTTCTTTTCTTACTTTTCTTCTTCACTTTACTTTTAAAACTAACTACTCTTTTAGTATCAAAGCTTCAACACTTAAAGACTGAATCTACTCTTCTTTTCTTACTTTTCTTCTTCACTTTACTTTTAAAACTAACTACTCTTTTCTTATCAAAGCTTCAACACTTAGAAACAGAATCTACTCTTCTTTTCTTACTTTTCTTCTTCACTTTACTTTTAAAACTAACTACTCTTTTCTTATCAAAGCTTCAACAC
Source organism: Loxodes magnus (assembly GCA_946699065.1). Taxonomy (NCBI): domain Eukaryota; phylum Ciliophora; class Karyorelictea; order Loxodida; family Loxodidae; genus Loxodes; species Loxodes magnus. The sequence goes on along the minus strand of CAMPDV010006032.1, from coordinate 5,621 downwards.
TTAGAAACAGAATCTACTCTTCTTTTCTTACTTTTCTTCTTCACTTTACTTTTAAAACTAACTACTCTTTTAGTATCAAAGCTTCAACACTTAAAAACTGAAATTACTCTTCTTTTCTTACTTTTCTTCTTCACTTTACTTTTAAAACTAACTACTCTTTTCTTATCAAAGCTTCAACACTTAAAAACTGAATCTACTCTTCTTTTCTTACTTTTCTTCTTCACTTTACTTTTAAAACTAACTACTCTTTTCTTATCAAAGCTTCAACACTTAAAAACTGAATCTACTCTTCTTTTCTTACTTTTCTTCTTCACTTTACTTTTAAAACTAACTACTCTTTTCTTATCAAAGCTTCAACACTTAGAAACTGAATTACTCTTCTTTTCTTACTTTTCTTCTTCACTTTACTTTTAAAACTAACTACTCTTTTCTTATCAAAGCTTCAACACTTAAAGACTGAATCTACTCTTCTTTTCTTACTTTTCTTCTTCACTTTACTTTTAAAACTAACTACTCTTTTAGTATCAAAGCTTCAACACTTAAAGACTGAATCTACTCTTCTTTTCTTACTTTTCTTCTTCACTTTACTTTTAAAACTAACTACTCTTTTCTTATCAAAGCTTCAACACTTAAAAACTGAAATTACTCTTCTTTTTTACTTTTCTTCTTCACTTTACTTTTAAAACTAACTACTCTTTTCTTATCAAAGCTTCAACACTTAAAAACTGAAATTACTCTTCTTTTCTTACTTTTCTTCTTCACTTTACTTTTAAAACTAACTACTCTTTTCTTATCAAAGCTTCAACACTTAAAAACTGAAATTACTCTTCTTTTCTTACTTTTCTTCTTCACTTTACTTTTAAAACTAACTACTCTTTTCTTATCAAAGCTTCAACACTTAGAAACTGAATCTACTCTTCTTTTCTTACTTTTCTTCTTCACTTTACTTTTAAAACTAACTACTCTTTTCTTATCAAAGCTTCAACACTTAAAACTGAAATTACTCTTCTTTTCTTACTTTTCTTCTTCACTTTACTTTTAAAACTAACTACTCTTTTCTTATCAAAGCTTCAACACTTAGAAACAAAATCTACTCTTCTTTTCTTACTTTTCTTCTTCACTTTACTTTTAAAACTAACTACTCTTTTCTTATCAAAGCTTCAACACTTAGAAACTGAATTACTCTTCTTTTCTTACTTTTCTTCTTCACTTTACTTTTAAAACTAACTACTCTTTTCTTATCAAAGCTTCAACACTTAGAAACAAAATCTACTCTTCTTTTCTTACTTTTCTTCTTCACTTTACTTTTAAAACTAACTACTCTTTTAGTATCAAAGCTTCAACACTTAAAGACTGAATCTACTCTTCTTTTCTTACTTTTCTTCTTCACTTTACTTTTAAAACTAACTACTCTTTTCTTATCAAAGCTTCAACACTTAAAAACTGAAATTACTCTTCTTTTTTACTTTTCTTCTTCACTTTACTTTTAAAACTAACTATCTTTTCTTATCAAAGCTTCAACACTTAAAAACTGAATCTACTCTTCTTTTCTTACTTTTCTTCTTCACTTTACTTTTAAAACTAACTACTCTTTTCTTATCAAAGCTTCAACACTTAAAAACTGAAATTACTCTTCTTTTCTTACTTTTCTTCTTCACTTTACTTTTAAAACTAACTACTCTTTTCTTATCAAAGCTTCAACACTTAGAAACAGAAATTACTCTTCTTTTCTTACTTTTCTTCTTCACTTTACTTTTAAAACTAACTACTCTTTTAGTATCAAAGCTTCAACACTTAAAGACTGAATCAACTCTTCTTTTCTTACTTTTCTTCTTCACTTTACTTTTAAAACTAACTACTCTTTTCTTATCAAAGCTTCAACACTTAAAAACTGAAATTACTCTTCTTTTCTTACTTTTCTTCTTCACTTTACTTTTAAAACTAACTACTCTTTTAGTATCAAAGCTTCAACACTTAAAGACTGAATCAACTCTTCTTTTCTTACTTTTCTTCTTCACTTTACTTTTAAAACTAACTACTCTTTTCTTATCAAAGCTTCAACACTTAGAAACTGAATTACTCTTCTTTTCTTACTTTTCTTCTTCACTTTACTTTTAAAACTAACTATCTTTTCTTATCAAAGCTTCAACACTTAAAAACTGAATCTACTCTTCTTTTCTTACTTTTCTTCTTCACTTTACTTTTAAAACTAACTACTCTTTTCTTATCAAAGCTTCAACACTTAGAAACTGAATTACTCTTCTTTTCTTACTTTTCTTCTTCACTTTACTTTTAAAACTAACTACTCTTTTCTTATCAAAGCTTCAACACTTAAAAACTGAATCTACTCTTCTTTTCTTACTTTTCTTCTTCACTTTACTTTTAAAACTAACTACTCTTTTCTTATCAAAGCTTCAACACTTAGAAACTGAATTACTCTTCTTTTCTTACTTTTCTTCTTCACTTTACTTTTAAAACTAACTATCTTTTCTTATCAAAGCTTCAACACTTAAAAACTGAATCTACTCTTCTTTTCTTACTTTTCTTCTTCACTTTACTTTTAAAACTAACTACTCTTTTCTTATCAAAGCTTCAACACTTAAAAACTGAAATTACTCTTCTTTTCTTACTTTTCTTCTTCACTTTACTTTTAAAACTAACTACTCTTTTCTTATCAAAGCTTCAACACTTAGAAACAGAATCTACTCTTCTTTTCTTACTTTTCTTCTTCACTTTACTTTTAAAACTAACTACTCTTTTCTTATCAAAGCTTCAACACTTAAAAACTGAAATTACTCTTCTTTTCTTACTTTTCTTCTTCACTTTACTTTTAAAACTAACTATCTTTTCTTATCAAAGCTTCAACACTTAAAAACTGAATCTACTCTTCTTTTCTTACTTTTCTTCTTCACTTTACTTTTAAAACTAACTACTCTTTTCTTATCAAAGCTTCAACACTTAGAAACTGAATTACTCTTCTTTTCTTACTTTTCTTCTTCACTTTACTTTTAAAACTAACTACTCTTTTCTTATCAAAGCTTCAACACTTAAAAACTGAATTACTCTTCTTTTCTTACTTTTCTTCTTCACTTTACTTTTAAAACTAACTACTCTTTTCTTATCAAAGCTTCAACACTTAGAAACAGAATCTACTCTTCTTTTCTTACTTTTCTTCTTCACTTTACTTTTAAAACTAACTACTCTTTTCTTATCAAAGCTTCAACACTTAAAAACTGAAATTACTCTTCTTTTCTTACTTTTCTTCTTCACTTTACTTTTAAAACTAACTATCTTTTCTTATCAAAGCTTCAACACTTAAAAACTGAATCTACTCTTCTTTTCTTACTTTTCTTCTTCACTTTACTTTTAAAACTAACTACTCTTTTCTTATCAAAGCTTCAACACTTAGAAACTGAATTACTCTTCTTTTCTTACTTTTCTTCTTCACTTTACTTTTAAAACTAACTACTCTTTTAGTATCAAAGCTTCAACACTTAAAAACTGAATTACTCTTCTTTTCTTACTTTTCTTCTTCACTTTACTTTTAAAACTAACTACTCTTTTCTTATCAAAGCTTCAACACTTTAAAACTGAAATTACTCTTCTTTTCTTACTTTTCTTCTTCACTTTACTTTTAAAACTAACTACTCTTTTCTTATCAAAGCTTCAACACTTAGAAACTGAATCTACTCTTCTTTTCTTACTTTTCTTCTTCACTTTACTTTTAAAACTAACTACTCTTTTCTTATCAAAGCTTCAACACTTAGAAACAGAAATTACTCTTCTTTTTTACTTTTCTTCTTCACTTTACTTTTAAAACTAACTACTCTTTTCTTATCAAAGCTTCAACACTTAGAAACAGAATCTACTCTTCTTTTCTTACTTTTCTTCTTCACTTTACTTTTAAAACTAACTACTCTTTTCTTATCAAAGCTTCAACACTTAAAAACTGAAATTACTCTTCTTTTCTTACTTTTCTTCTTCACTTTACTTTTAAAACTAACTATCTTTTCTTATCAAAGCTTCAACACTTAAAAACTGAATCTACTCTTCTTTTCTTACTTTTCTTCTTCACTTTACTTTTAAAACTAACTACTCTTTTCTTATCAAAGCTTCAACACTTAGAAACTGAATTACTCTTCTTTTCTTACTTTTCTTCTTCACTTTACTTTTAAAACTAACTACTCTTTTCTTATCAAAGCTTCAACACTTAAAAACTGAATCTACTCTTCTTTTCTTACTTTTCTTCTTCACTTTACTTTTAAAACTAACTACTCTTTTCTTATCAAAGCTTCAACACTTAGAAACTGAATTACTCTTCTTTTCTTACTTTTCTTCTTCACTTTACTTTTAAAACTAACTATCTTTTCTTATCAAAGCTTCAACACTTAAAAACTGAAATCACTCTTCTTTTCTTACTTTTCTTCTTCACTTTACTTTTAAAACTAACTACTCTTTTCTTATCAAAGCTTCAACACTTAAAAACTGAAATTACTCTTCTTTTCTTACTTTTCTTCTTCACTTTACTTTTAAAACTAACTATCTTTTCTTATCAAAGCTTCAACACTTAAAAACTGAATCTACTCTTCTTTTCTTACTTTTCTTCTTCACTTTACTTTTAAAACTAACTACTCTTTTCTTATCAAAGCTTCAACACTTAAAAACTGAAATTACTCTTCTTTTCTTACTTTTCTTCTTCACTTTACTTTTAAAACTAACTACTCTTTTCTTATCAAAGCTTCAACACTTAGAAACAGAAATTACTCTTCTTTTCTTACTTTTCTTCTTCACTTTACTTTTAAAACTAACTACTCTTTTCTTATCAAAGCTTCAACACTTAGAAACTGAATCTACTCTTCTTTTCTTACTTTTCTTCTTCACTTTACTTTTAAAACTAACTACTCTTTTCTTATCAAAGCTTCAACACTTAAAAACTGAAATCACTCTTCTTTTCTTACTTTTCTTCTTCACTTTACTTTTAAAACTAACTACTCTTTTCTTATCAAAGCTTCAACACTTAGAAACTGAATTACTCTTCTTTTCTTACTTTTCTTCTTCACTTTACTTTTAAAACTAACTACTCTTTTCTTATCAAAGCTTCAACACTTAAAAACTGAATCTACTCTTCTTTTCTTACTTTTCTTCTTCACTTTACTTTTAAAACTAACTACTCTTTTCTTATCAAAGCTTCAACACTTAAAAACTGAATCTACTCTTCTATTCTTACTTTTCTTCTTCACTTTACTTTTAAAACTAACTACTCTTTTCTTATCAAAGCTTCAACACTTAAAAACTGAAATCACTCTTCTTTTCTTACTTTTCTTCTTCACTTTACTTTTAAAACTAACTACTCTTTTCTTATCAAAGCTTCAACACTTAGAAACTGAATTACTCTTCTTTTCTTACTTTTCTTCTTCACTTTACTTTTAAAACTAACTACTCTTTTCTTATCAAAGCTTCAACACTTAAAAACTGAATCTACTCTTCTTTTCTTACTTTTCTTCTTCACTTTACTTTTAAAACTAACTACTCTTTTCTTATCAAAGCTTCAACACTTAGAAACTGAATTACTCTTCTTTTCTTACTTTTCTTCTTCACTTTACTTTTAAAACTAACTACTC
>CAMPDV010006031.1:0-20766 GCA_946699065.1 Loxodes magnus | reverse complement strand
AGAAAAGTGAATAAGTAAAGTAAGAAAAGAAGAAAGAGTTTCAGTTTTAAGGAGTATGCTTTGAGAAGTAATAAGTATTTAGAAAAGTGAATAAGTAAAGTAAGAAAAGAAGAAAGAGTTTCAGTTTTAAGGAGTATGCTTTGAGAAGTAATAAGTATTTAGAAAAGTGAATAAGTAAAGTAAGAAAAGAAGAAAGAAATTCAGTTTTAAAGAGTATGCTTTGAGAAGTAATAAGTATTTAGAAAAGTGAATAAGTAAAGTAAGAAAAGAAGAAAGAGTTTCAGTTTTAAGGAGTATGCTTTGAGAAGTAATAAGTATTTAGAAAAGTGAATAAGTAAAGTAAGAAAAGAAGAAAGAGTTTCAGTTTTAAGGAGTATGCTTTGAGAAGTAATAAGTATTTAGAAAAGTGAATAAGTAAAGTAAGAAAAGAAGAAAGAAATTCAGTTTTAAGGAGTATGCTTTGAGAAGTAATAAGTATTTAGAAAAGTGAATAAGTAAAGTAAGAAAAGAAGAAAGAAATTCAGTTTTAAGGAGTATGCTTTGAGAAGTAATAAGTATTTAGAAAAGTGAATAAGTAAAGTAAGAAAAGAAGAAAGAAATTCAGTTTTAAAGAGTATGCTTTGAGAAGTAATAAGTATTTAGAAAAGTGAATAAGTAAAGTAAGAAAAGAAGAAAGAAATTCAGTTTTAAGGAGTATGCTTTGAGAAGTAATAAGTATTTAGAAAAGTGAATAAGTAAAGTAAGAAAAGAAGAAAGAAATTCAGTTTTAAGGAGTATGCTTTGAGAAGTAATAAGTATTTAGAAAAGTGAATAAGTAAAGTAAGAAAAGAAGAAAGAAATTCAGTTTTAAGGAGTATGCTTTGAGAAGTAATAAGTATTTAGAAAAGTGAATAAGTAAAGTAAGAAAAGAAGAAAGAAATTCAGTTTTAAGGAGTATGCTTTGAGAAGTAATAAGTATTTAGAAAAGTGAATAAGTAAAGTAAGAAAAGAAGAAAGAAATTCAGTTTTAAAGTAATAAGTATTTAGAAAAGTGAATAAGTAAAGAGTATGCTTTGAGAAGTAATAAGTATTTAGAAAAGTGAATAAGTAAAGTAAGAAAAGAAGAAAGAGTTTCAGTTTTAAGGAGTATGCTTTGAGAAGTAATAAGTATTTAGAAAAGTGAATAAGTAAAGTAAGAAAAGAAGAAAGAAATTCAGTTTTAAGGAGTATGCTTTGAGAAGTAATAAGTATTTAGAAAAGTGAATAAGTAAAGTAAGAAAAGAAGAAAGAAATTCAGTTTTAAGGAGTATGCTTTGAGAAGTAATAAGTATTTAGAAAAGTGAATAAGTAAAGTAAGAAAAGAAGAAAGAAATTCAGTTTTAAGGAGTATGCTTTGAGAAGTAATAAGTATTTAGAAAAGTGAATAAGTAAAGTAAGAAAAGAAGAAAGAAATTCAGTTTTAAGGAGTATGCTTTGAGAAGTAATAAGTATTTAGAAAAGTGAATAAGTAAAGTAAGAAAAGAAGAAAGAAATTCAGTTTTAAGGAGTATGCTTTGAGAAGTAATAAGTATTTAGAAAAGTGAATAAGTAAAGTAAGAAAAGAAGAAAGAAATTCAGTTTTAAGGAGTATGCTTTGAGAAGTAATAAGTATTTAGAAAAGTGAATAAGTAAAGTAAGAAAAGAAGAAAGAAATTCAGTTTTAAAAAGTGAGTATGCTTTGAGAAGTAATAAGTATTTAGAAAAGTGAATAAGTAAAGTAAGAAAAGAAGAAAGAAATTCAGTTTTAAGGAGTATGCTTTGAGAAGTAATAAGTATTTAGAAAAGTGAATAAGTAAAGTAAGAAAAGAAGAAAGAAATTCAGTTTTAAGGAGTATGCTTTGAGAAGTAATAAGTATTTAGAAAAGTGAATAAGTAAAGTAAGAAAAGAAGAAAGAAATTCAGTTTTAAGGAGTATGCTTTGAGAAGTAATAAGTATTTAGAAAAGTGAATAAGTAAAGTAAGAAAAGAAGAAAGAAATTCAGTTTTAAGGAGTATGCTTTGAGAAGTAATAAGTATTTAGAAAAGTGAATAAGTAAAGTAAGAAAAGAAGAAAGAAATTCAGTTTTAAGGAGTATGCTTTGAGAAGTAATAAGTATTTAGAAAAGTGAATAAGTAAAGTAAGAAAAGAAGAAAGAAATTCAGTTTTAAGGAGTATGCTTTGAGAAGTAATAAGTATTTAGAAAAGTGAATAAGTAAAGTAAGAAAAGAAGAAAGAAATTTCAGTTTTAAGGAGTATGCTTTGAGAAGTAATAAGTATTTAGAAAAGTGAATAAGTAAAGTAAGAAAAGAAGAAAGAAATTCAGTTTTAAGGAGTATGCTTTGAGAAGTAATAAGTATTTAGAAAAGTGAATAAGTAAAGTAAGAAAAGAAGAAAGAAATTCAGTTTTAAGGAGTATGCTTTGAGAAGTAATAAGTATTTAGAAAAGTGAATAAGTAAAGTAAGAAAAGAAGAAAGAAATTCAGTTTTAAGGAGTATGCTTTGAGAAGTAATAAGTATTTAGAAAAGTGAATAAGTAAAGTAAGAAAAGAAGAAAGAAATTCAGTTTTAAGGAGTATGCTTTGAGAAGTAATAAGTATTTAGAAAAGTGAATAAGTAAAGTAAGAAAAGAAGAAAGAAATTCAGTTTTAAAGAGTATGCTTTGAGAAGTAATAAGTATTTAGAAAAGTGAATAAGTAAAGTAAGAAAAGAAGAAAGAAATTCAGTTTTAAGGAGTATGCTTTGAGAAGTAATAAGTATTTAGAAAAGTGAATAAGTAAAGTAAGAAAAGAAGAAAGAAATTCAGTTTTAAGGAGTATGCTTTGAGAAGTAATAAGTATTTAGAAAAGTGAATAAGTAAAGTAAGAAAAGAAGAAAGAAATTCAGTTTTAAGGAGTATGCTTTGAGAAGTAATAAGTATTTAGAAAAGTGAATAAGTAAAGTAAGAAAAGAAGAAAGAAATTCAGTTTTAAGGAGTATGCTTTGAGAAGTAATAAGTATTTAGAAAAGTGAATAAGTAAAGTAAGAAAAGAAGAAAGAAATTCAGTTTTAAGGAGTATGCTTTGAGAAGTAATAAGTATTTAGAAAAGTGAATAAGTAAAGTAAGAAAAGAAGAAAGAAATTCAGTTTTAAGGAGTATGCTTTGAGAAGTAATAAGTATTTAGAAAAGTGAATAAGTAAAGTAAGAAAAGAAGAAAGAGTTTCAGTTTTAAGGAGTATGCTTTGAGAAGTAATAAGTATTTAGAAAAGTGAATAAGTAAAGTAAGAAAAGAAGAAAGAGTTTCAGTTTTAAGGAGTATGCTTTGAGAAGTAATAAGTATTTAGAAAAGTGAATAAGTAAAGTAAGAAAAGAAGAAAGAGTTTCAGTTTTAAGGAGTATGCTTTGAGAAGTAATAAGTATTTAGAAAAGTGAATAAGTAAAGTAAGAAAAGAAGAAAGAAATTCAGTTTTAAGGAGTATGCTTTGAGAAGTAATAAGTATTTAGAAAAGTGAATAAGTAAAGTAAGAAAAGAAGAAAGAAATTCAGTTTTAAGGAGTATGCTTTGAGAAGTATTTAGAAAAGTGAATAAGTAATAAGTATTTAGAAAAGTGAATAAGTAAAGTAAGAAAAGAAGAAAGAAATTCAGTTTTAAGGAGTATGCTTTGAGAAGTAATAAGTATTTAGAAAAGTGAATAAGTAAAGTAAGAAAAGAAGAAAGAAATTCAGTTTTAAGGAGTATGCTTTGAGAAGTAATAAGTATTTAGAAAAGTGAATAAGTAAAGTAAGAAAAGAAGAAAGAAATTCAGTTTTAAGGAGTATGCTTTGAGAAGTAATAAGTATTTAGAAAAGTGAATAAGTAAAGTAAGAAAAGAAGAAAGAAATTCAGTTTTAAGGAGTATGCTTTGAGAAGTAATAAGTATTTAGAAAAGTGAATAAGTAAAGTAAGAAAAGAAGAAAGAAATTCAGTTTTAAGGAGTATGCTTTGAGAAGTAATAAGTATTTAGAAAAGTGAATAAGTAAAGTAAGAAAAGAAGAAAGAAATTCAGTTTTAAGGAGTATGCTTTGAGAAGTAATAAGTATTTAGAAAAGTGAATAAGTAAAGTAAGAAAAGAAGAAAGAAATTCAGTTTTAAGGAGTATGCTTTGAGAAGTAATAAGTATTTAGAAAAGTGAATAAGTAAAGTAAGAAAAGAAGAAAGAAATTCAGTTTTAAGGAGTATGCTTTGAGAAGTAATAAGTATTTAGAAAAGTGAATAAGTAAAGTAAGAAAAGAAGAAAGAGTTTCAGTTTTAAGGAGTATGCTTTGAGAAGTAATAAGTATTTAGAAAAGTGAATAAGTAAAGTAAGAAAAGAAGAAAGAAATTCAGTTTTAAGGAGTATGCTTTGAGAAGTAATAAGTATTTAGAAAAGTGAATAAGTAAAGTAAGAAAAGAAGAAAGAAATTCAGTTTTAAGGAGTATGCTTTGAGAAGTAATAAGTATTTAGAAAAGTGAATAAGTAAAGTAAGAAAAGAAGAAAGAAATTCAGTTTTAAGGAGTATGCTTTGAGAAGTAATAAGTATTTAGAAAAGTGAATAAGTAAAGTAAGAAAAGAAGAAAGAAATTCAGTTTTAAGGAGTATGCTTTGAGAAGTAATAAGTATTTAGAAAAGTGAATAAGTAAAGTAAGAAAAGAAGAAAGAGTTTCAGTTTTAAGGAGTATGCTTTGAGAAGTAATAAGTATTTAGAAAAGTGAATAAGTAAAGTAAGAAAAGAAGAAAGAAATTCAGTTTTAAGGAGTATGCTTTGAGAAGTAATAAGTATTTAGAAAAGTGAATAAGTAAAGTAAGAAAAGAAGAAAGAAATTCAGTTTTAAGGAGTATGCTTTGAGAAGTAATAAGTATTTAGAAAAGTGAATAAGTAAAGTAAGAAAAGAAGAAAGAAATTTCAGTTTTAAGGAGTATGCTTTGAGAAGTAATAAGTATTTAGAAAAGTGAATAAGTAAAGTAAGAAAAGAAGAAAGAAATTCAGTTTTAAGGAGTATGCTTTGAGAAGTAATAAGTATTTAGAAAAGTGAATAAGTAAAGTAAGAAAAGAAGAAAGAAATTCAGTTTTAAGGAGTATGCTTTGAGAAGTAATAAGTATTTAGAAAAGTGAATAAGTAAAGTAAGAAAAGAAGAAAGAAATTCAGTTTTAAGGAGTATGCTTTGAGAAGTAATAAGTATTTAGAAAAGTGAATAAGTAAAGTAAGAAAAGAAGAAAGAAATTCAGTTTTAAGGAGTATGCTTTGAGAAGTAATAAGTATTTAGAAAAGTGAATAAGTAAAGTAAGAAAAGAAGAAAGAAATTCAGTTTTAAGGAGTATGCTTTGAGAAGTAATAAGTATTTAGAAAAGTGAATAAGTAAAGTAAGAAAAGAAGAAAGAAATTCAGTTTTAAGGAGTATGCTTTGAGAAGTAATAAGTATTTAGAAAAGTGAATAAGTAAAGTAAGAAAAGAAGAAAGAAATTCAGTTTTAAGGAGTATGCTTTGAGAAGTAATAAGTATTTAGAAAAGTGAATAAGTAAAGTAAGAAAAGAAGAAAGAAATTCAGTTTTAAGGAGTATGCTTTGAGAAGTAATAAGTATTTAGAAAAGTGAATAAGTAAAGTAAGAAAAGAAGAAAGAAATTCAGTTTTAAGGAGTATGCTTTGAGAAGTAATAAGTATTTAGAAAAGTGAATAAGTAAAGTAAGAAAAGAAGAAAGAAATTCAGTTTTAAGGAGTATGCTTTGAGAAGTAATAAGTATTTAGAAAAGTGAATAAGTAAAGTAAGAAAAGAAGAAAGAAATTCAGTTTTAAGGAGTATGCTTTGAGAAGTAATAAGTATTTAGAAAAGTGAATAAGTAAAGTAAGAAAAGAAGAAAGAAATTCAGTTTTAAGGAGTATGCTTTGAGAAGTAATAAGTATTTAGAAAAGTGAATAAGTAAAGTAAGAAAAGAAGAAAGAAATTCAGTTTTAAGGAGTATGCTTTGAGAAGTAATAAGTATTTAGAAAAGTGAATAAGTAAAGTAAGAAAAGAAGAAAGAAATTCAGTTTTAAAGAGTATGCTTTGAGAAGTAATAAGTATTTAGAAAAGTGAATAAGTAAAGTAAGAAAAGAAGAAAGAGTTTCAGTTTTAAGGAGTATGCTTTGAGAAGTAATAAGTATTTAGAAAAGTGAATAAGTAAAGTAAGAAAAGAAGAAAGAAATTCAGTTTTAAGGAGTATGCTTTGAGAAGTAATAAGTATTTAGAAAAGTGAATAAGTAAAGTAAGAAAAGAAGAAAGAAATTCAGTTTTAAGGAGTATGCTTTGAGAAGTAATAAGTATTTAGAAAAGTGAATAAGTAAAGTAAGAAAAGAAGAAAGAGTTTCAGTTTTAAGGAGTATGCTTTGAGAAGTAATAAGTATTTAGAAAAGTGAATAAGTAAAGTAAGAAAAGAAGAAAGAGTTTCAGTTTTAAGGAGTATGCTTTGAGAAGTAATAAGTATTTAGAAAAGTGAATAAGTAAAGTAAGAAAAGAAGAAAGAAATTCAGTTTTAAGGAGTATGCTTTGAGAAGTAATAAGTATTTAGAAAAGTGAATAAGTAAAGTAAGAAAAGAAGAAAGAAATTCAGTTTTAAGGAGTATGCTTTGAGAAGTAATAAGTATTTAGAAAAGTGAATAAGTAAAGTAAGAAAAGAAGAAAGAGTTTCAGTTTTAAGGAGTATGCTTTGAGAAGTAATAAGTATTTAGAAAAGTGAATAAGTAAAGTAAGAAAAGAAGAAAGAAATTCAGTTTTAAGGAGTATGCTTTGAGAAGTAATAAGTATTTAGAAAAGTGAATAAGTAAAGTAAGAAAAGAAGAAAGAAATTCAGTTTTAAGGAGTATGCTTTGAGAAGTAATAAGTATTTAGAAAAGTGAATAAGTAAAGTAAGAAAAGAAGAAAGAAATTCAGTTTTAAGGAGTATGCTTTGAGAAGTAATAAGTATTTAGAAAAGTGAATAAGTAAAGTAAGAAAAGAAGAAAGAGTTTCAGTTTTAAGGAGTATGCTTTGAGAAGTAATAAGTATTTAGAAAAGTGAATAAGTAAAGTAAGAAAAGAAGAAAGAAATTCAGTTTTAAGGAGTATGCTTTGAGAAGTAATAAGTATTTAGAAAAGTGAATAAGTAAAGTAAGAAAAGAAGAAAGAAATTCAGTTTTAAGGAGTATGCTTTGAGAAGTAATAAGTATTTAGAAAAGTGAATAAGTAAAGTAAGAAAAGAAGAAAGAATTTCAGTTTTAAGGAGTATGCTTTGAGAAGTAATAAGTATTTAGAAAAGTGAATAAGTAAAGTAAGAAAAGAAGAAAGAAATTCAGTTTTAAGGAGTATGCTTTGAGAAGTAATAAGTATTTAGAAAAGTGAATAAGTAAAGTAAGAAAAGAAGAAAGAAGAAAGAAATTTCAGTTTTAAGGAGTATGCTTTGAGAAGTAATAAGTATTTAGAAAAGTGAATAAGTAAAGTAAGAAAAGAAGAAAGAAATTCAGTTTTAAGGAGTATGCTTTGAGAAGTAATAAGTATTTAGGAAAAGTGAATAAGTAAAGTAAGAAAAGAAGAAAGAAATTCAGTTTTAAGGAGTATGCTTTGAGAAGTAATAAGTATTTAGAAAAGTGAATAAGTAAAGTAAGAAAAGAAGAAAGAAATTCAGTTTTAAGGAGTATGCTTTGAGAAGTAATAAGTATTTAGAAAAGTGAATAAGTAAAGTAAGAAAAGAAGAAAGAAATTCAGTTTTAAGGAGTATGCTTTGAGAAGTAATAAGTATTTAGAAAAGTGAATAAGTAAAGTAAGAAAAGAAGAAAGAAATTCAGTTTTAAGGAGTATGCTTTGAGAAGTAATAAGTATTTAGAAAAGTGAATAAGTAAAGTAAGAAAAGAAGAAAGAGTTTCAGTTTTAAGGAGTATGCTTTGAGAAGTAATAAGTATTTAGAAAAGTGAATAAGTAAAGTAAGAAAAGAAGAAAGAAATTCAGTTTTAAGGAGTATGCTTTGAGAAGTAATAAGTATTTAGAAAAGTGAATAAGTAAAGTAAGAAAAGAAGAAAGAAATTCAGTTTTAAGGAGTATGCTTTGAGAAGTAATAAGTATTTAGAAAAGTGAATAAGTAAAGTAAGAAAAGAAGAAAGAAATTCAGTTTTAAGGAGTATGCTTTGAGAAGTAATAAGTATTTAGAAAAGTGAATAAGTAAAGTAAGAAAAGAAGAAAGAAATTCAGTTTTAAGGAGTATGCTTTGAGAAGTAATAAGTATTTAGAAAAGTGAATAAGTAAAGTAAGAAAAGAAGAAAGAAATTCAGTTTTAAGGAGTATGCTTTGAGAAGTAATAAGTATTTAGAAAAGTGAATAAGTAAAGTAAGAAAAGAAGAAAGAAATTCAGTTTTAAAGAGTATGCTTTGAGAAGTAATAAGTATTTAGAAAAGTGAATAAGTAAAGTAAGAAAAGAAGAAAGAGTTTTAGTTTTAAGGAGTATGCTTTGAGAAGTAATAAGTATTTAGAAAAGTGAATAAGTAAAGTAAGAAAAGAAGAAAGAAATTCAGTTTTAAGGAGTATGCTTTGAGAAGTAATAAGTATTTAGAAAAGTGAATAAGTAAAGTAAGAAAAGAAGAAAGAGTTTCAGTTTTAAGGAGTATGCTTTGAGAAGTAATAAGTATTTAGAAAAGTGAATAAGTAAAGTAAGAAAAGAAGATAGAATTTCAGTTTTAAGGAGTATGCTTTGAGAAGTAATAAGTATTTAGAAAAGTGAAGAAGTAAAGTAAGAAAAGAAGATAGAAATTCAGTTTTAAGAGTATGCTTTGAGAAGTAATAAGTATTTAGAAAAGTGAATAAGTAAAGTAAGAAAAGAAGAAAGAAATTCAGTTTTAAGGAGTATGCTTTGAGAAGTAATAAGTATTTAGAAAAGTGAAGAAGTAAAGTAAGAAAAGAAGATAGAATTTCAGTTTTAAGGAGTATGCTTTGAGAAGTAATAAGTATTTAGAAAAGTGAAGAAGTAAAGTAAGAAAAGAAGAAAGAGTTTCAGTTTTAAGGAGTATGCTTTGAGAAGTAATAAGTATTTAGAAAAGTGAAGAAGTAAAGTAAGAAAAGAAGAAAGAGTTTCAGTTTTAAGGAGTATGCTTTGAGAAGTAATAAGTATTTAGAAAAGTGAATAAGTAAAGTAAGAAAAGAAGATAGAGTTTAAGTTTTAAAGAGTATGCTTTGAGAAGTAATAAGTATTTAGAAAAGTGAATAAGTAAAGTAAGAAAAGACGATAGAATTTCTGTTTTTTTTACTTATGAAGTTCATATATATTAGACGCAGGGGTACCGTTACTCACTTGCACTGAATTTTCTATCTTTTTTATAACACATCTTTTATATTCTACGCAGGTGGCACGGTTTTATATCCGAAGCATTATTCCATTACATTTGTAGCAAATCATATATATTAGTTGCGGGAGTTCCGTTATTTTTATGTTGTTCATTTCTCTTTCACTCTTAAATTATTTTATATTTAGATGCAGTGGTCACATTTTTATATGTTTTTGTTATCTATTTTGATGGATTCATATGCATTAGCGCGGTAGCATGATTTTATTATTCCGAGGCGCTTTTACATCTTTTTTAAGAAAATATTTTTATTTTCAAGCTCTCTTTTTTATGCTTCATATACTTAACATTTATGATTTTTCACATGTTATTCATTAAGTTTTATATCAATTTTCTGTTCATTTCTATATTGCTCATGTTAATTGCTTTTTTGAGCGTTCAATTCTTTATTTCTTTACTTTAATCAACTTCTTTATCCTAATCAACTACTTTATCTCGAACAGAAGTGTCACCCGTTTAGCCTCGTTTATCCTCTTATATTATATTTTTCACGTTTTATTATATTCTCATTCATGCAGCTTTTTTAATTGTTTATGATTTGTTTTTATTTGTTCATTCGCTTTATATTTCTAAGCTTTCTAATCTATTATCCTTTTATGTCAAATATTATCTTTTTTAAGCAGTCAATTTATGTTCATTTTTGCGATTACACTCAATTTATTTGTCACCTTCTCTATTTTTATGTTATGACATTGTTTTTTCGCATCATTTTTCATCCACTTTTATACTAATTTTTATATTTGTAAGTCTCTTTTACTTATGAAGTTCATATATATTAGACGCAGGGGTACCGTTACTCACTTGCACTGAATTTTCTATCTTTTTTATAACACATCTTTTATATTCTACGCAGGTGGCACGGTTTTATATCCGAAGCATTATTCCATTACATTTGTAGCAAATCATATATATTAGTTGCGGGAGTTCCGTTATTTTTATGTTGTTCATTTCTCTTTCACTCTTAAATTATTTTATATTTAGATGCAGTGGTCACATTTTTATATGTTTTTGTTATCTATTTTGATGGATTCATATGCATTAGCGCGGTAGCATGATTTTATTATTCCGAGGCGCTTTTACATCTTTTTTAAGAAAATATTTTTATTTTCAAGCTCTCTTTTTTATGCTTCATATACTTAACATTTATGATTTTTCACATGTTATTCATTAAGTTTTATATCAATTTTCTGTTCATTTCTATATTGCTCATGTTAATTGCTTTTTTGAGCGTTCAATTCTTTATTTCTTTACTTTAATCAACTTCTTTATCCTAATCAACTACTTTATCTCGAACAGAAGTGTCACCCGTTTAGCCTCGTTTATCCTCTTATATTATATTTTTCACGTTTTATTATATTCTCATTCATGCAGCTTTTTTAATTGTTTATGATTTGTTTTTATTTGTTCATTCGCTTTATATTTCTAAGCTTTCTAATCTATTATCCTTTTATGTCAAATATTATCTTTTTTAAGCAGTCAATTTATGTTCATTTTTGCGATTACACTCAATTTATTTGTCACCTTCTCTATTTTTATGTTATGACATTGTTTTTTCGCATCATTTTTCATCCACTTTTATACTAATTTTTATATTTGTAAGTCTCTTTTACTTATGAAGTTCATATATATTAGACGCAGGGGTACCGTTACTCACTTGCACTGAATTTTCTATCTTTTTTATAACACATCTTTTATATTCTACGCAGGTGGCACGGTTTTATATCCGAAGCATTATTCCATTACATTTGTAGCAAATCATATATATTAGTTGCGGGAGTTCCGTTATTTTTATGTTGTTCATTTCTCTTTCACTCTTAAATTATTTTATATTTAGATGCAGTGGTCACATTTTTATATGTTTTTGTTATCTATTTTGATGGATTCATATGCATTAGCGCGGTAGCATGATTTTATTATTCCGAGGCGCTTTTACATCTTTTTTAAGAAAATATTTTTATTTTCAAGCTCTCTTTTTTATGCTTCATATACTTAACATTTATGATTTTTCACATGTTATTCATTAAGTTTTATATCAATTTTCTGTTCATTTCTATATTGCTCATGTTAATTGCTTTTTTGAGCGTTCAATTCTTTATTTCTTTACTTTAATCAACTTCTTTATCCTAATCAACTACTTTATCTCGAACAGAAGTGTCACCCGTTTAGCCTCGTTTATCCTCTTATATTATATTTTTCACGTTTTATTATATTCTCATTCATGCAGCTTTTTTAATTGTTTATGATTTGTTTTTATTTGTTCATTCGCTTTATATTTCTAAGCTTTCTAATCTATTATCCTTTTATGTCAAATATTATCTTTTTTAAGCAGTCAATTTATGTTCATTTTTGCGATTACACTCAATTTATTTGTCACCTTCTCTATTTTTATGTTATGACATTGTTTTTTCGCATCATTTTTCATCCACTTTTATACTAATTTTTATATTTGTAAGTCTCTTTTACTTATGAAGTTCATATATATTAGACGCAGGGGTACCGTTACTCACTTGCACTGAATTTTCTATCTTTTTTATAACACATCTTTTATATTCTACGCAGGTGGCACGGTTTTATATCCGAAGCATTATTCCATTACATTTGTAGCAAATCATATATATTAGTTGCGGGAGTTCCGTTATTTTTATGTTGTTCATTTCTCTTTCACTCTTAAATTATTTTATATTTAGATGCAGTGGTCACATTTTTATATGTTTTTGTTATCTATTTTGATGGATTCATATGCATTAGCGCGGTAGCATGATTTTATTATTCCGAGGCGCTTTTACATCTTTTTTAAGAAAATATTTTTATTTTCAAGCTCTCTTTTTTATGCTTCATATACTTAACATTTATGATTTTTCACATGTTATTCATTAAGTTTTATATCAATTTTCTGTTCATTTCTATATTGCTCATGTTAATTGCTTTTTTGAGCGTTCAATTCTTTATTTCTTTACTTTAATCAACTTCTTTATCCTAATCAACTACTTTATCTCGAACAGAAGTGTCACCCGTTTAGCCTCGTTTATCCTCTTATATTATATTTTTCACGTTTTATTATATTCTCATTCATGCAGCTTTTTTAATTGTTTATGATTTGTTTTTATTTGTTCATTCGCTTTATATTTCTAAGCTTTCTAATCTATTATCCTTTTATGTCAAATATTATCTTTTTTAAGCAGTCAATTTATGTTCATTTTTGCGATTACACTCAATTTATTTGTCACCTTCTCTATTTTTATGTTATGACATTGTTTTTTCGCATCATTTTTCATCCACTTTTATACTAATTTTTATATTTGTAAGTCTCTTTTACTTATGAAGTTCATATATATTAGACGCAGGGGTACCGTTACTCACTTGCACTGAATTTTCTATCTTTTTTATAACACATCTTTTATATTCTACGCAGGTGGCACGGTTTTATATCCGAAGCATTATTCCATTACATTTGTAGCAAATCATATATATTAGTTGCGGGAGTTCCGTTATTTTTATGTTGTTCATTTCTCTTTCACTCTTAAATTATTTTATATTTAGATGCAGTGGTCACATTTTTATATGTTTTTGTTATCTATTTTGATGGATTCATATGCATTAGCGCGGTAGCATGATTTTATTATTCCGAGGCGCTTTTACATCTTTTTTAAGAAAATATTTTTATTTTCAAGCTCTCTTTTTTATGCTTCATATACTTAACATTTATGATTTTTCACATGTTATTCATTAAGTTTTATATCAATTTTCTGTTCATTTCTATATTGCTCATGTTAATTGCTTTTTTGAGCGTTCAATTCTTTATTTCTTTACTTTAATCAACTTCTTTATCCTAATCAACTACTTTATCTCGAACAGAAGTGTCACCCGTTTAGCCTCGTTTATCCTCTTATATTATATTTTTCACGTTTTATTATATTCTCATTCATGCAGCTTTTTTAATTGTTTATGATTTGTTTTTATTTGTTCATTCGCTTTATATTTCTAAGCTTTCTAATCTATTATCCTTTTATGTCAAATATTATCTTTTTTAAGCAGTCAATTTATGTTCATTTTTGCGATTACACTCAATTTATTTGTCACCTTCTCTATTTTTATGTTATGACATTGTTTTTTCGCATCATTTTTCATCCACTTTTATACTAATTTTTATATTTGTAAGTCTCTTTTACTTATGAAGTTCATATATATTAGACGCAGGGGTACCGTTACTCACTTGCACTGAATTTTCTATCTTTTTTATAACACATCTTTTATATTCTACGCAGGTGGCACGGTTTTATATCCGAAGCATTATTCCATTACATTTGTAGCAAATCATATATATTAGTTGCGGGAGTTCCGTTATTTTTATGTTGTTCATTTCTCTTTCACTCTTAAATTATTTTATATTTAGATGCAGTGGTCACATTTTTATATGTTTTTGTTATCTATTTTGATGGATTCATATGCATTAGCGCGGTAGCATGATTTTATTATTCCGAGGCGCTTTTACATCTTTTTTAAGAAAATATTTTTATTTTCAAGCTCTCTTTTTTATGCTTCATATACTTAACATTTATGATTTTTCACATGTTATTCATTAAGTTTTATATCAATTTTCTGTTCATTTCTATATTGCTCATGTTAATTGCTTTTTTGAGCGTTCAATTCTTTATTTCTTTACTTTAATCAACTTCTTTATCCTAATCAACTACTTTATCTCGAACAGAAGTGTCACCCGTTTAGCCTCGTTTATCCTCTTATATTATATTTTTCACGTTTTATTATATTCTCATTCATGCAGCTTTTTTAATTGTTTATGATTTGTTTTTATTTGTTCATTCGCTTTATATTTCTAAGCTTTCTAATCTATTATCCTTTTATGTCAAATATTATCTTTTTTAAGCAGTCAATTTATGTTCATTTTTGCGATTACACTCAATTTATTTGTCACCTTCTCTATTTTTATGTTATGACATTGTTTTTTCGCATCATTTTTCATCCACTTTTATACTAATTTTTATATTTGTAAGTCTCTTTTACTTATGAAGTTCATATATATTAGACGCAGGGGTACCGTTACTCACTTGCACTGAATTTTCTATCTTTTTTATAACACATCTTTTATATTCTACGCAGGTGGCACGGTTTTATATCCGAAGCATTATTCCATTACATTTGTAGCAAATCATATATATTAGTTGCGGGAGTTCCGTTATTTTTATGTTGTTCATTTCTCTTTCACTCTTAAATTATTTTATATTTAGATGCAGTGGTCACATTTTTATATGTTTTTGTTATCTATTTTGATGGATTCATATGCATTAGCGCGGTAGCATGATTTTATTATTCCGAGGCGCTTTTACATCTTTTTTAAGAAAATATTTTTATTTTCAAGCTCTCTTTTTTATGCTTCATATACTTAACATTTATGATTTTTCACATGTTATTCATTAAGTTTTATATCAATTTTCTGTTCATTTCTATATTGCTCATGTTAATTGCTTTTTTGAGCGTTCAATTCTTTATTTCTTTACTTTAATCAACTTCTTTATCCTAATCAACTACTTTATCTCGAACAGAAGTGTCACCCGTTTAGCCTCGTTTATCCTCTTATATTATATTTTTCACGTTTTATTATATTCTCATTCATGCAGCTTTTTTAATTGTTTATGATTTGTTTTTATTTGTTCATTCGCTTTATATTTCTAAGCTTTCTAATCTATTATCCTTTTATGTCAAATATTATCTTTTTTAAGCAGTCAATTTATGTTCATTTTTGCGATTACACTCAATTTATTTGTCACCTTCTCTATTTTTATGTTATGACATTGTTTTTTCGCATCATTTTTCATCCACTTTTATACTAATTTTTATATTTGTAAGTCTCTTTTACTTATGAAGTTCATATATATTAGACGCAGGGGTACCGTTACTCACTTGCACTGAATTTTCTATCTTTTTTATAACACATCTTTTATATTCTACGCAGGTGGCACGGTTTTATATCCGAAGCATTATTCCATTACATTTGTAGCAAATCATATATATTAGTTGCGGGAGTTCCGTTATTTTTATGTTGTTCATTTCTCTTTCACTCTTAAATTATTTTATATTTAGATGCAGTGGTCACATTTTTATATGTTTTTGTTATCTATTTTGATGGATTCATATGCATTAGCGCGGTAGCATGATTTTATTATTCCGAGGCGCTTTTACATCTTTTTTAAGAAAATATTTTTATTTTCAAGCTCTCTTTTTTATGCTTCATATACTTAACATTTATGATTTTTCACATGTTATTCATTAAGTTTTATATCAATTTTCTGTTCATTTCTATATTGCTCATGTTAATTGCTTTTTTGAGCGTTCAATTCTTTATTTCTTTACTTTAATCAACTTCTTTATCCTAATCAACTACTTTATCTCGAACAGAAGTGTCACCCGTTTAGCCTCGTTTATCCTCTTATATTATATTTTTCACGTTTTATTATATTCTCATTCATGCAGCTTTTTTAATTGTTTATGATTTGTTTTTATTTGTTCATTCGCTTTATATTTCTAAGCTTTCTAATCTATTATCCTTTTATGTCAAATATTATCTTTTTTAAGCAGTCAATTTATGTTCATTTTTGCGATTACACTCAATTTATTTGTCACCTTCTCTATTTTTATGTTATGACATTGTTTTTTCGCATCATTTTTCATCCACTTTTATACTAATTTTTATATTTGTAAGTCTCTTTTACTTATGAAGTTCATATATATTAGACGCAGGGGTACCGTTACTCACTTGCACTGAATTTTCTATCTTTTTTATAACACATCTTTTATATTCTACGCAGGTGGCACGGTTTTATATCCGAAGCATTATTCCATTACATTTGTAGCAAATCATATATATTAGTTGCGGGAGTTCCGTTATTTTTATGTTGTTCATTTCTCTTTCACTCTTAAATTATTTTATATTTAGATGCAGTGGTCACATTTTTATATGTTTTTGTTATCTATTTTGATGGATTCATATGCATTAGCGCGGTAGCATGATTTTATTATTCCGAGGCGCTTTTACATCTTTTTTAAGAAAATATTTTTATTTTCAAGCTCTCTTTTTTATGCTTCATATACTTAACATTTATGATTTTTCACATGTTATTCATTAAGTTTTATATCAATTTTCTGTTCATTTCTATATTGCTCATGTTAATTGCTTTTTTGAGCGTTCAATTCTTTATTTCTTTACTTTAATCAACTTCTTTATCCTAATCAACTACTTTATCTCGAACAGAAGTGTCACCCGTTTAGCCTCGTTTATCCTCTTATATTATATTTTTCACGTTTTATTATATTCTCATTCATGCAGCTTTTTTAATTGTTTATGATTTGTTTTTATTTGTTCATTCGCTTTATATTTCTAAGCTTTCTAATCTATTATCCTTTTATGTCAAATATTATCTTTTTTAAGCAGTCAATTTATGTTCATTTTTGCGATTACACTCAATTTATTTGTCACCTTCTCTATTTTTATGTTATGACATTGTTTTTTCGCATCATTTTTCATCCACTTTTATACTAATTTTTATATTTGTAAGTCTCTTTTACTTATGAAGTTCATATATATTAGACGCAGGGGTACCGTTACTCACTTGCTTTGAATTTTCTATCTTTTTTATAACACATCTTTTATATTCTACGCAGGTGGCACGGTTTTATATCCGAAGCATTATTCCATTACATTTGTAGCAAATCATATATATTAGTTGCGGGAGTTCCGTTATTTTTATGTTGTTCATTTCTCTTTCACTCTTAAATTATTTTATATTTAGATGCAGTGGTCACATTTTTATATGTTTTTGTTATCTATTTTGATGGATTCATATGCATTAGCGCGGTAGCATGATTTTATTATTCCGAGGCGCTTTTACATCTTTTTTAAGAAAATATTTTTATTTTCAAGCTCTCTTTTTTATGCTTCATATACTTAACATTTATGATTTTTCACATGTTATTCATTAAGTTTTATATCAATTTTCTGTTCATTTCTATATTGCTCATGTTAATTGCTTTTTTGAGCGTTCAATTCTTTATTTCTTTACTTTAATCAACTTCTTTATCCTAATCAACTACTTTATCTCGAACAGAAGTGTCACCCGTTTAGCCTCGTTTATCCTCTTATATTATATTTTTCACGTTTTATTATATTCTCATTCATGCAGCTTTTTTAATTGTTTATGATTTGTTTTTATTTGTTCATTCGCTTTATATTTCTAAGCTTTCTAATCTATTATCCTTTTATGTCAAATATTATCTTTTTTAAGCAGTCAATTTATGTTCATTTTTGCGATTACACTCAATTTATTTGTCACCTTCTCTATTTTTATGTTATGACATTGTTTTTTCGCATCATTTTTCATCCACTTTTATACTAATTTTTATATTTGTAAGTCTCTTTTACTTATGAAGTTCATATATATTAGACGCAGGGGTACCGTTACTCACTTGCACTGAATTTTCTATCTTTTTTATAACACATCTTTTATATTCTACGCAGGTGGCACGGTTTTATATCCGAAGCATTATTCCATTACATTTGTAGCAAATCATATATATTAGTTGCGGGAGTTCCGTTATTTTTATGTTGTTCATTTCTCTTTCACTCTTAAATTATTTTATATTTAGATGCAGTGGTCACATTTTTATATGTTTTTGTTATCTATTTTGATAGATTCATATGCATTAGCGCGGTAGCATGATTTTATTATTCCGAGGCGCTTTTACATCTTTTTTAAGAAAATATTTTTATTTTCAAGCTCTCTTTTTTATGCTTCATAGACTTAACATTTATGATTTTTCACATGTTATTCATTAAGTTTTATATCAATTTTCTGTTCATTTCTATATTGCTCATGTTAATTGCTTTTTTGAGCGTTCAATTCTTTATTTCTTTACTTTAATCAACTTCTTTATCCTAATCAACTACTTTATCTCGAACAGAAGTGTCACCCGTTTAGCCTCGTTTATCCTCTTTATTATATTTTTCACGTTTTATTATATTCTCATTCATGCAGCTTTTTTAATTGTTTATGATTTGTTTTTATTTGTTCATTCGCTTTATATTTCTAAGCTTTCTAATCTATTATCCTTTTATGTCAAATATTATCTTTTTTAAGCAGTCAATTTATGTTCATTTTTGCGATTACACTCAATTTATTTGTCACCTTCTCTATTTTTATGTTATGACATTGTTTTTTCGCATCATTTTTCATCCACTTTTATACTAATTTTTATATTTGTAAGTCTCTTTTACTTATGAAGTTCATATATATTAGACGCAGGGGTACCGTTACTCACTTGCTTTGAATTTTCTATCTTTTTTATAACACATCTTTTATATTCTACGCAGGTGGCACGGTTTTATATCCGAAGCATTATTCCATTACATTTGTAGCAAATCATATATATTAGTTGCGGGAGTTCCGTTATTTTTATGTTGTTCATTTCTCTTTCACTCTTAAATTATTTTATATTTAGATGCAGTGGTCACATTTTTATATGTTTTTGTTATCTATTTTGATAGATTCATATGCATTAGCGCGGTAGCATGATTTTATTATTCCGAGGCGCTTTTACATCTTTTTTAAGAAAATATTTTTATTTTCAAGCTCTCTTTTTTATGCTTCATAGACTTAACATTTATGATTTTTCACATGTTATTCATTAAGTTTTATATCAATTTTCTGTTCATTTCTTTATTGCTCATGTTAATTGCTTTTTTGAGCGTTCAATTCTTTATTTCTTTACTTTAATCAACTTCTTTATCCTAATCAACTACTTTATCTCGAACAGAAGTGTCACCCGTTTAGCCTCGTTTATCCTCTTTTATTATATTTTTCACGTTTTATTATATTCTCATTCATGCAGCTTTTTTAATTGTTTATGATTTGTTTTTATTTGTTCATTCGCTTTATATTTCTAAGCTTTCTAATCTATTATCCTTTTATGTCAAATATTATCTTTTTTAAGCAGTCAATTTATGTTCATTTTTGCGATTACACTCAATTTATTTGTCACCTTCTCTATTTTTATGTTATGACATTGTTTTTTCGCATCATTTTTCATCCACTTTTATACTAATTTTTATATTTGTAAGTCTCTTTTACTTATGAAGTTCATATATATTAGACGCAGGGGTACCGTTACTCACTTGCTTTGAATTTTCTATCTTTTTTATAACATCTTTTATATTCTACGCAGGTGGCACGGTTTTATATCCGAAGCATTATTCCATTACATTTGTAGCAAATCATATATATTAGTTGCGGGAGTTCCGTTATTTTTATGTTGTTCATTTCTCTTTCACTCTTAAATTATTTTATATTTAGATGCAGTGGTCACATTTTTATATGTTTTTGTTATCTATTTTGATAGATTCATATGCATTAGCGCGGTTGCATGATTTTATTATTCCGAGGCGCTTTTACATCTTTTTTAAGAAAATATTTTTATTTTCAAGCTCTCTTTTTTATGCTTCATAGACTTAACATTTATGATTTTTCACATGTTATTCATTAAGTTTTATATCAATTTTCTGTTCATTTCTTTATTGCTCATGTTAATTGCTTTTTTGAGCGTTCAATTCTTTATTTCTTTACTTTAATCAACTTCTTTATCCTAATCAACTACTTTATCTCGAACAGAAGTGTCACCCGTTTAGCCTCGTTTATCCTCTTTTATTATATTTTTCACGTTTTATTATATTCTCATTCATGCAGCTTTTTTAATTGTTTATGATTTGTTTTTATTTGTTCATTCGCTTTATATTTCTAAGCTTTCTAATCTATTATCCTTTTATGTCAAATATTATCTTTTTTAAGCAGTCAATTTATGTTCATTTTTGCGATTACACTCAATTTATTTGTCACCTTCTCTATTTTTATGTTATGACATTGTTTTTTCGCATCATTTTTCATCCACTTTTATACTAATTTTTATATTTGTAAGTCTCTTTTACTTATGAAGTTCATATATATTAGACGCAGGGGTACCGTTACTCACTTGCTTTGAATTTTCTATCTTTTTTGTAACACATCTTTTATATTCTACGCAGGTGGCACGGTTTTTTATCCGAAGCATTATTCCATTACATTTGTAGCAAATCATATATATTAGTTGCGGGAGTTTCGTTATTTTTATGTTGTTCATTTCTCTTTCACTCTTAAATTATTTTATATTTAGATGCAGTGGTCACATTTTTATATGTTTTTGTTATCTATTTTGATAGATTCATATGCATTAGCGCGGTTGCATGATTTTATTATTCCGAGGCGCTTTTACATCTTTTTTAAGAAAATATTTTTATTTTCAAGCTCTCTTTTTTATGCTTCATAGACTTAACATTTATGATTTTTCACATGTTATTCATTAAGTTTTATATCAATTTTCTGTTCATTT
>CAMPDV010006030.1:0-23728 GCA_946699065.1 Loxodes magnus | reverse complement strand
ACTCTATCTTCTTTTCTTACTTTACTTCTTCGCTTTTATAAATACTTATTACTTGTCAAAGCATACTCTTTAAAACTGAAACTCTATCTTCTTTTCTTACTTTACTTCTTCGCTTTTATAAATACTACTTCTCAAAGCATACTCTTTAAAACTGAAACTCTATCTTCTTTTCTTACTTTACTTCTTCGCTTTTATAAATACTTATTACTTGTCAAAGCATACTCTTTAAAACTGAAACTCTATCTTCTTTTTTACTTTACTTCTTCGCTTTTATAAATACTTATTACTTGTCAAAGCATACTCTTTAAAACTGAAACTCTATCTTCTTTTCTTACTTTACTTCTTCGCTTTTATAAATATTACTTGTCAAAGCATACTATTTAAAACTGAAACTCTATCTTCTTTTCTTACTTTACTTCTTCGCTTTTATAAATACTTATTACTTGTCAAAGCATACTCTTTAAAACTGAAACTCTATCTTCTTTTCTTACTTTACTTCTTCGCTTTTATAAATACTTATTACTTGTCAAAGCATACTCTTTAAAACTGAAACTCTATCTTCTTTTCTTACTTTACTTCTTCGCTTTTATAAATACTTATTACTTGTCAAAGCATACTCTTTAAAACTGAAACTCTATCTTCTTTTCTTACTTTACTTCTTCGCTTTTATAAATACTACTTCCCAAAGCATACTCTTTAAAACTGAAACTACATCTTCTTTTCTTACTTTACTTCTTCGCTTTTATAAATACTTATTACTTGTCAAAGCATACTCTTTAAAACTGAAACTCTATCTTCTTTTCTTACTTTACTTCTTCGCTTTTATAAATACTACTTCTCAAAGCATACTCTTTAAAACTGAAACTCTATCTTCTTTTCTTACTTTACTTCTTCGCTTTTATAAATTATAATTAAATCTCAAAGCATACTCTTTAAAACTGAAACTCTATCTTCTTTTCTTACTTTACTTCTTCGCTTTTATAAATACTACTTCTCAAAGCATACTCTTCAAAACTGAAACTCTATCTTCTTTTCTTACTTTACTTCTTCGCTTTTATAAATACTTATTACTTGTCAAAGCATACTCTTTAAAACTGAAACTCTATCTTCTTTTCTTACTTTACTTCTTCGCAAAGCATACTATTTAAAACTGAAACTCTATCTTCTTTTCTTACTTTACTTCTTCGCTTTTATAAATACTACTTCTCAAAGCATACTTTTTAAAACTGAAACTCTATCTTCTTTTCTTACTTTACTTCTTCGCTTTTATAAATACTACTTCTCAAAGCATACTCTTTAAAACTGAAACTCTATCTTCTTTTCTTACTTTACTTCTTCGCTTTTATAAATACTTATTACTTGTCAAAGCATACTTTTTAAAACTTAAACTCTATCTTCTTTTCTTACTTTACTTCTTCGCTTTTATAAATACTACTTCTCAAAGCATACTATTTAAAACTGAAACTCTATCTTCTTTTCTTACTTTACTTCTTCGCTTTTATAAATACTACTTGTCAAAGCATACTCTTTAAAACTGAAACTCTATCTTCTTTTCTTACTTTACTTCTTCGCTTTTATAAATACTACTTGTCAAAGCATACTATTTAAAACTGAAACTCTATCTTCTTTTCTTACTTTACTTCTTCGCTTTTATAAATACTACTTGTCAAAGCATACTCTTTAAAACTGAAACTCTATCTTCTTTTCTTACTTTACTTCTTCGCTTTTATAAATACTTATTACTTGTCAAAGCATACTCTTTAAAACTGAAACTCTATCTTCTTTTCTTACTTTACTTCTTCGCTTTTATAAATACTTATTACTTGTCAAAGCATACTCTTTAAAACTGAAACTCTATCTTCTTTTCTTACTTTACTTCTTCGCTTTTATAAATACTACTTCTCAAAGCATACTCTTTAAAACTGAAACTCTATCTTCTTTTCTTACTTTACTTCTTCGCTTTTATAAATACTTATTACTTCTCAAAGCATACTCTTTAAAACTGAAACTCTATCTTCTTTTCTTACTTTACTTCTTCACTTTTATAAATACTACTTCTCAAAGCATACTCTTTAAAACTGAAACTCTATCTTCTTTTCTTACTTTACTTCTTCGCTTTTATAAATACTTATTACTTCTCAAAGCATACTCTTTAAAACTGAAACTCTATCTTCTTTTCTTACTTTACTTCTTCGCTTTTATAAATACTACTTGTCAAAGCATACTCTTTAAAACTCAAACTCTATCTTCTTTTCTTACTTTACTTCTTCGCTTTTATAAATACTACTTGTCAAAGCATACTATTTAAAACTGAAACTCTATCTTCTTTTCTTACTTTACTTCTTCGCTTTTATAAATACTACTTCTCAAAGCATACTCTTTAAAACTGAAACTCTATCTTCTTTTCTTACTTTACTTCTTCGCTTTTATAAATACTTATTACTTCTCAAAGCATACTCTTTAAAACTGAAACTCTATCTTCTTTTCTTACTTTACTTCTTCACTTTTATAAATACTACTAGTCAAAGCATACTCTTTAAAACTGAAACTCTATCTTCTTTTCTTTTTTACTTCTTCGCTTTTATAAATACTTATTACTTGTCAAAGCATACTATTTAAAACTGAAACTCTATCTTCTTTTCTTACTTTACTTCTTCGCTTTTATAAATACTTATTACTTGTCAAAGCATACTATTTAAAACTGAAACTCTATCTTCTTTTCTTACTTTACTTCTTCGCTTTTATAAATACTTATTACTTGTCAAAGCATACTCTTTAAAACTGAAACTCTATCTTCTTTTCTTACTTTACTTCTTCGCTTTTATAAATACTTATTACTTGTCAAAGCATACTCTTTAAAACTGAAACTCTATCTTCTTTTCTTACTTTACTTCTTCGCTTTTATAAATATTACTTGTCAAAGCATACTATTTAAAACTGAAACTCTATCTTCTTTTCTTACTTTACTTCTTCGCTTTTATAAATACTTATTACTTCTCAAAGCATACTCTTTAAAACTGAAACTCTATCTTCTTTTCTTACTTTACTTCTTCACTTTTATAAATACTACTTCTCAAAGCATACTCTTTAAAACTGAAACTCTATCTTCTTTTCTTACTTTACTTCTTCGCTTTTATAAATACTTATTACTTCTCAAAGCATACTCTTTAAAACTGAAACTCTATCTTCTTTTCTTACTTTACTTCTTCGCTTTTATAAATACTACTTGTCAAAGCATACTCTTTAAAACTCAAACTCTATCTTCTTTTCTTACTTTACTTCTTCGCTTTTATAAATACTACTTGTCAAAGCATACTATTTAAAACTGAAACTCTATCTTCTTTTCTTACTTTACTTCTTCACTTTTATAAATACTTATTACTTGTCAAAGCATACTATTTAAAACTGAAACTCTATCTTCTTTTCTTACTTTACTTCTTCGCTTTTATAAATACTTATTACTTGTCAAAGCATACTATTTAAAACTGAAACTCTATCTTCTTTTCTTACTTTACTTCTTCGCTTTTATAAATACTTATTACTTGTCAAAGCATACTATTTAAAACTGAAACTCTATCTTCTTTTCTTACTTTACTTCTTCGCTTTTATAAATACTTATTACTTGTCAAAGCATACTCTTTAAAACTGAAACTCTATCTTCTTTTCTTACTTTACTTCTTCGCTTTTATAAATACTTATTACTTGTCAAAGCATACTCTTTAAAACTGAAACTCTATCTTCTTTTCTTACTTTACTTCTTCGCTTTTATAAATACTACTTGTCAAAGCATACTCTTTAAAACTGAAACTCTATCTTCTTTTCTTACTTTACTTCTTCGCTTTTATAAATACTACTTGTCAAAGCATACTCTTTAAAACTCAAACTCTATCTTCTTTTCTTACTTTACTTCTTCGCTTTTATAAATACTACTTGTCAAAGCATACTCTTTAAAACTGAAACTACATCTTCTTTTCTTACTTTACTTCTTCGCTTTTATAAATACTACTTCTCAAAGCATACTATTTAAAACTGAAACTCTATCTTCTTTTCTTACTTTACTTCTTCGCTTTTATAAATACTACTTGTCAAAGCATACTTTTTAAAACTGAAACTCTATCTTCTTTTCTTACTTTACTTCTTCGCTTTTATAAATACTTATTACTTGTCAAAGCATACTCTTTAAAACTGAAACTCTATCTTTTTTTCTTACTTTACTTCTTCGCTTTTATAAATACTTATTACTTGTCAAAGCATACTCTTTAAAACTGAAACTCTATCTTCTTTTCTTACTTTACTTCTTCGCTTTTATAAATACTTATTACTTGTCAAAGCATACTATTTAAAACTGAAACTCTATCTTCTTTTCTTACTTTACTTCTTCGCTTTTATAAATACTACTTGTCAAAGCATACTATTTAAAACTGAAACTCTATCTTCTTTTCTTACTTTACTTCTTCGCTTTTATAAATACTACTTCTCAAAGCATACTCTTTAAAACTGAAACTCTATCTTCTTTTCTTACTTTACTTCTTCGCTTTTATAAATACTTATTACTTGTCAAAGCATACTCTTTAAAACTGAAACTCTATCTTCTTTTCTTACTTTACTTCTTCGCTTTTATAAATATTACTTGTCAAAGCATACTATTTAAAACTGAAACTCTATCTTCTTTTCTTACTTTACTTCTTCGCTTTTATAAATACTACTTGTCAAAGCATACTCTTTAAAACTGAAACTCTATCTTCTTTTCTTACTTTACTTCTTCGCTTTTATAAATACTTATTACTTGTCAAAGCATACTTTTTAAAACTGAAACTCTATCTTCTTTTCTTACTTTACTTCTTCGCTTTTATAAATACTTATTACTTGTCAAAGCATACTCTTTAAAACTGAAACTCTATCTTCTTTTCTTACTTTACTTCTTCGCTTTTATAAATACTTATTACTTGTCAAAGCATACTCTTTAAAACTGAAACTCTATCTTCTTTTCTTACTTTACTTCTTCGCTTTTATAAATACTTATTACTTGTCAAAGCATACTTTTTAAAACTGAAACTCTATCTTCTTTTCTTACTTTACTTCTTCACTTTTATAAATACTTATTACTTGTCAAAGCATACTATTTAAAACTGAAACTCTATCTTCTTTTCTTACTTTACTTCTTCGCTTTTATAAATACTTATTACTTGTCAAAGCATACTATTTAAAACTGAAACTCTATCTTCTTTTCTTACTTTACTTCTTCACTTTTATAAATACTACTAGTCAAAGCATACTCTTTAAAACTGAAACTCTATCTTCTTTTCTTACTTTACTTCTTCGCTTTTATAAATACTTATTACTTGTCAAAGCATACTATTTAAAACTGAAACTCTATCTTCTTTTCTTACTTTACTTCTTCGCTTTTATAAATACTTATTACTTGTCAAAGCATACTCTTTAAAACTGAAACTCTATCTTCTTTTCTTACTTTACTTCTTCGCTTTTATAAATACTACTTGTCAAAGCATACTCTTTAAAACTGAAACTCTATCTTCTTTTCTTACTTTACTTCTTCGCTTTTATAAATACTACTTGTCAAAGCATACTTTTTAAAACTGAAACTCTATCTTCTTTTCTTACTTTACTTCTTCACTTTTATAAATACTTATTACTTGTCAAAGCATACTATTTAAAACTGAAACTCTATCTTCTTTTCTTACTTTACTTCTTCGCTTTATAAATACTACTTGTCAAAGCATACTCTTTAAAACTGAAACTCTATCTTCTTTTCTTACTTACTTCTTCGCTTTTATAAATACTTATTACTTGTCAAAGCATACTATTTAAAACTGAAACTCTATCTTCTTTTCTTACTTTACTTCTTCGCTTTTATAAATACTTATTACTTGTCAAAGCATACTATTTAAAACTGAAACTCTATCTTCTTTTCTTACTTTACTTCTTCGCTTTTATAAATACTTATTACTTGTCAAAGCATACTCTTTAAAACTCAAACTCTATCTTCTTTTCTTACTTTACTTCTTCGCTTTTATAAATACTTATTACTTGTCAAAGCATACTCTTTAAAACTCAAACTCTATCTTCTTTTCTTACTTTACTTCTTCGCTTTTATAAATACTACTTGTCAAAGCATACTATTTAAAACTGAAACTCTATCTTCTTTTCTTACTTTACTTCTTCGCTTTTATAAATACTACTTCTCAAAGCATACTCTTTTAAAAATGAAACTCTATCTTCTTTTCTTACTTTACTTCTTCGCTTTTATAAATACTTATTACTTGTCAAAGCATACTCTTTAAAACTGAAACTCTATCTTCTTTTCTTACTTTACTTCTTCGCTTTTATAAATACTACTTCTCAAAGCATACTCTTCAAAACTGAAACTCTATCTTCTTTTCTTACTTTACTTCTTCGCTTTTATAAATACTTATTACTTGTCAAAGCATACTATTTAAAACTGAAACTCTATCTTCTTTTCTTACTTTACTTCTTCGCTTTTATAAATACTTATTACTTGTCAAAGCATACTATTTAAAACTGAAACTCTATCTTCTTTTCTTACTTTACTTCTTCGCTTTTATAAATACTTATTACTTGTCAAAGCATACTATTTAAAACTGAAACTCTATCTTCTTTTCTTACTTTACTTCTTCGCTTTTATAAATACTTATTACTTGTCAAAGCATACTATTTAAAACTGAAACTCTATCTTCTTTCTTACTTTACTTCTTCGCTTTTATAAATACTTATTACTTGTCAAAGCATACTCTTTAAAACTCAAACTCTATCTTCTTTTCTTACTTTACTTCTTCGCTTTTATAAATACTTATTACTTGTCAAAGCATACTCTTTAAAACTCAAACTCTATCTTCTTTTCTTACTTTACTTCTTCGCTTTTATAAATACTACTTGTCAAAGCATACTATTTAAACTGAAACTCTATCTTCTTTTCTTACTTTACTTCTTCGCTTTGTCAAAGCATACTATTTAAAACTGAAACTCTATCTTCTTTTCTTACTTTACTTCTTCGCTTTTATAAATACTTATTACTTGTCAAAGCATACTCTTTAAAACTGAAACTCTATCTTCTTTCTTACTTTACTTCTTCGCTTTTATAAATACTACTTCTCAAAGCATACTCTTTAAAACTGAAACTCTATCTTCTTTTCTTACTTTACTTCTTCGCTTTTATAAATACTTATTACTTGTCAAAGCATACTATTTAAAACTGAAACTCTATCTTCTTTTCTTACTTTACTTCTTCGCTTTTATAAATACTTATTACTTGTCAAAGCATACTCTTTAAAACTGAAACTCTATCTTCTTTTCTTACTTTACTTCTTCGCTTTTATAAATACTTATTACTTGTCAAAGCATACTCTTTAAAACTGAAACTCTATCTTCTTTCTTACTTTACTTCTTCGCTTTTATAAATACTTATTACTTGTCAAAGCATACTATTTAAAACTGAAACTCTATCTTCTTTTCTTACTTTACTTCTTGTCAAAGCATACTTTTTAAAACTGAAACTCTATCTTCTTTTCTTACTTCGCTTTTATAAATACTTATTACTTGTCAAAGCATACTCTTTAAAACTGAAACTCTATCTTCTTTTCTTACTTTACTTCTTCGCTACTTGTCAAAGCATACTTTTTAAAACTGAAACTCTATCTTCTTTTCTTACTTTACTTCTTCGCTTTTATAAATACTTATTACTTCTCAAAGCATACTATTTAAAACTGAAACTACATCTTCTTTTCTTACTTTACTTCTTCGCTTTTATAAATACTTATTACTTGTCAAAGCATACTATTTAAAACTGAAACTCTATCTTCTTTTCTTACTTTACTTCTTCGCTTTTATAAATACTACTTGTCAAAGCATACTCTTTAAAACTGAAACTCTATCTTCTTTTCTTACTTTACTTCTTCGCTTTTATAAATACTTATTACTTCTCAAAGCATACTTTTTAAAACTGAAACTCTATCTTCTTTTCTTACTTTACTTCTTCGCTTTTATAAATACTACTTGTCAAAGCATACTCTTTAAAACTGAAACTCTATCTTCTTTTCTTACTTTACTTCTTCGCTTTTATAAATACTTATTACTTGTCAAAGCATACTATTTAAAACTGAAACTCTATCTTCTTTTCTTACTTTACTTCTTCGCTTTTATAAATACTACTTGTCAAAGCATACTCTTTAAAACTGAAACTCTATCTTCTTTTCTTACTTTACTTCTTCGCTTTTATAAATACTTATTACTTG
The DNA here is from genome assembly GCA_946699065.1 of Loxodes magnus. Lineage (NCBI taxonomy): Eukaryota > Ciliophora > Karyorelictea > Loxodida > Loxodidae > Loxodes > Loxodes magnus. The sequence continues at coordinate 15,458 of CAMPDV010006030.1, read as the reverse complement.
TCAAAGCATACTCTTTAAAACTGAAACTCTATCTTCTTTTCTTACTTTACTTCTTCGCTTTTATAAATACTTATTACTTCTCAAAGCATACTATTTAAAACTGAAACTCTATCTTCTTTTCTTACTTTACTTCTTCGCTTTTATAAATACTTATTACTTGTCAAAGCATACTCTTTAAAACTGAAACTCTATCTTCTTTTCTTACTTTACTTCTTCGCTTTTATAAATACTTATTACTTCTCAAAGCATACTCTTTAAAACTGAAACTCTATCTTCTTTTCTTACTTTACTTCTTCGCTTTTATAAATACTACTTGTCAAAGCATACTCTTTAAAACTGAAACTCTATCTTCTTTTCTTACTTTACTTCTTCGCTTTTATAAATACTTATTACTTGTCAAAGCATACTATTTAAAACTGAAACTCTATCTTCTTTTCTTACTTTACTTCTTCGCTTTTATAAATACTTATTACTTGTCAAAGCATACTATTTAAAACTGAAACTCTATCTTCTTTTCTTACTTTACTTCTTCGCTTTTATAAATACTACTTGTCAAAGCATACTCTTTAAAACTGAAACTCTATCTTCTTTTCTTACTTTACTTCTTCGCTTTTATAAATACTACTTCTCAAAGCATACTCTTTAAAACTGAAACTCTATCTTCTTTTCTTACTTTACTTCTTCGCTTTTATAAATTATAATTAAATCTCAAAGCATACTCTTTAAAACTGAAACTCTATCTTCTTTTCTTACTTTACTTCTTCGCTTTTATAAATACTACTTCTCAAAGCATACTCTTCAAAACTGAAACTCTATCTTCTTTTCTTACTTTACTTCTTCGCTTTTATAAATAGCTTATTACTTGTCAAAGCATACTCTTTAAAACTGAAACTCTATCTTCTTTTCTTACTTTACTTCTTCGCTTTTATAAATACTTATTACTTGTCAAAGCATACTATTTAAAACTGAAACTCTATCTTCTTTTCTTACTTTACTTCTTCGCTTTATAAATACTACTTCTCAAAGCATACTCTTTAAAACTGAAACTCTATCTTCTTTTCTTACTTTACTTCTTCACTTTTATAAATACTTATTACTTGTCAAAGCATACTATTTAAAACTGAAACTCTATCTTCTTTTCTTACTTTACTTCTTCGCTTTTATAAATACTTATTACTTGTCAAAGCATACTATTTAAAACTGAAACTCTATCTTCTTTTCTTACTTTACTTCTTCGCTTTTATAAATACTACTTGTCAAAGCATACTTTTTAAAACTGAAACTCTATCTTCTTTTCTTACTTTACTTCTTCGCTTTTATAAATACTTATTACTTGTCAAAGCATACTCTTTAAAACTGAAACTCTATCTTCTTTTCTTACTTTACTTCTTCGCTTTTATAAATACTTATTACTTCTCAAAGCATACTATTTAAAACTGAAACTCTATCTTCTTTTCTTACTTTACTTCTTCGCTTTTATAAATACTACTTCTCAAAGCATACTTTTTAAAACTGAAACTCTATCTTCTTTTCTTACTTTACTTCTTCGCTTTTATAAATACTTATTACTTGTCAAAGCATACTCTTTAAAACTGAAACTCTATCTTCTTTTCTTACTTTACTTCTTCGCTTTTATAAATACTTATTACTTGTCAAAGCATACTTTTTAAAACTGAAACTCTATCTTCTTTTCTTACTTTACTTCTTCGCTTTTATAAATACTTATTACTTGTCAAAGCATACTCTTTAAAACTGAAACTCTATCTTCTTTTCTTACTTTACTTCTTCGCTTTTATAAATACTTATTACTTGTCAAAGCATACTCTTTAAAACTGAAACTCTATCTTCTTTTCTTACTTTACTTCTTCGCTTTTATAAATACTTATTACTTGTCAAAGCATACTCTTTAAAACTGAAACTCTATCTTCTTTTCTTACTTTACTTCTTCGCTTTTATAAATACTTATTACTTGTCAAAGCATACTATTTAAAACTGAAACTCTATCTTCTTTTCTTACTTTACTTCTTCGCTTTTATAAATACTTATTACTTGTCAAAGCATACTTTTTAAAACTGAAACTCTATCTTCTTTTCTTACTTTACTTCTTCGCTTTTATAAATACTACTTGTCAAAGCATACTCTTTAAAACTGAAACTCTATCTTCTTTTCTTACTTTACTTCTTCGCTTTTATAAATACTTATTACTTGTCAAAGCATACTATTTAAAACTGAAACTCTATCTTCTTTTCTTACTTTACTTCTTCGCTTTTATAAATACTACTTGTCAAAGCATACTCTTTAAAACTGAAACTCTATCTTCTTTTCTTACTTTACTTCTTCGCTTTTATAAATACTTATTACTTGTCAAAGCATACTCTTTAAAACTGAAACTCTATCTTCTTTTCTTACTTTACTTCTTCGCTTTTATAAATACTTATTACTTCTCAAAGCATACTATTTAAAACTGAAACTACATCTTCTTTTCTTACTTTACTTCTTCGCTTTTATAAATACTTATTACTTGTCAAAGCATACTCTTTAAAACTGAAACTCTATCTTCTTTTCTTACTTTACTTCTTCGCTTTTATAAATACTTATTACTTCTCAAAGCATACTCTTTAAAACTGAAACTCTATCTTCTTTTCTTACTTTACTTCTTCGCTTTTATAAATACTTATTACTTCTCAAAGCATACTATTTAAAACTGAAACTCTATCTTCTTTTCTTACTTTACTTCTTCGCTTTTATAAATACTACTTGTCAAAGCATACTATTTAAAACTGAAACTCTATCTTCTTTTCTTACTTTACTTCTTCGCTTTTATAAATACTTATTACTTGTCAAAGCATACTATTTAAAACTGAAACTCTATCTTCTTTTCTTACTTTACTTCTTCGCTTTTATAAATACTTATTACTTGTCAAAGCATACTATTTAAAACTGAAACTCTATCTTCTTTTCTTACTTTACTTCTTCGCTTTTATAAATACTACTTCTCAAAGCATACTCTTTAAAACTGAAACTCTATCTTCTTTTCTTACTTTACTTCTTCGCTTTTATAAATTATAATTAAATCTCAAAGCATACTCTTTAAAACTGAAACTCTATCTTCTTTTCTTACTTTACTTCTTCGCTTTTATAAATACTACTTCTCAAAGCATACTCTTCAAAACTGAAACTCTATCTTCTTTTCTTACTTTACTTCTTCGCTTTTATAAATACTTATTACTTGTCAAAGCATACTCTTTAAAACTGAAACTCTATCTTCTTTTCTTACTTTACTTCTTCGCTTTTATAAATACTTATTACTTGTCAAAGCATACTATTTAAAACTGAAACTCTATCTTCTTTTCTTACTTTACTTCTTCGCTTTTATAAATACTTATTACTTGTCAAAGCATATTCTTTAAAACTGAAACTCTATCTTCTTTTCTTACTTTACTTCTTCGCTTTTATAAATACTTATTACTTCTCAAAGCATACTCTTTAAAACTGAAACTCTATCTTCTTTTCTTACTTTACTTCTTCGCTTTTATAAATACTTATTACTTGTCAAAGCATACTCTTTAAAACTGAAACTCTATCTTCTTTTCTTACTTTACTTCTTCGCTTTTATAAATACTACTTGTCAAAGCATACTTTTTAAAACTGAAACTCTATCTTCTTTTCTTACTTTACTTCTTCGCTTTTATAAATACTACTTGTCAAAGCATACTCTTTAAAACTGAAACTCTATCTTCTTTTCTTACTTTACTTCTTCGCTTTTATAAATACTTATTACTTCTCAAAGCATACTATTTAAAACTGAAACTACATCTTCTTTTCTTACTTTACTTCTTCGCTTTTATAAATACTTATTACTTGTCAAAGCATACTATTTAAAACTGAAACTCTATCTTCTTTTCTTACTTTACTTCTTCGCTTTTATAAATACTACTTGTCAAAGCATACTCTTTAAAACTGAAACTCTATCTTCTTTTCTTACTTTACTTCTTCGCTTTTATAAATACTTATTACTTGTCAAAGCATACTCTTTAAAACTGAAACTCTATCTTCTTTTCTTACTTTACTTCTTCGCTTTTATAAATACTTATTACTTGTCAAAGCATACTATTTAAAACTGAAACTCTATCTTCTTTTCTTACTTTACTTCTTCGCTTTTATAAATACTTATTACTTGTCAAAGCATACTTTTTAAAACTGAAACTCTATCTTCTTTTCTTACTTTACTTCTTCGCTTTTATAAATACTACTTGTCAAAGCATACTCTTTAAAACTGAAACTCTATCTTCTTTTCTTACTTTACTTCTTCGCTTTTATAAATACTTATTACTTGTCAAAGCATACTATTTAAAACTGAAACTCTATCTTCTTTTCTTACTTTACTTCTTCGCTTTTATAAATACTACTTGTCAAAGCATACTCTTTAAAACTGAAACTCTATCTTCTTTTCTTACTTTACTTCTTCGCTTTTATAAATACTTATTACTTGTCAAAGCATACTCTTTAAAACTGAAACTCTATCTTCTTTTCTTACTTTACTTCTTCGCTTTTATAAATACTTATTACTTCTCAAAGCATACTATTTAAAACTGAAACTACATCTTCTTTTCTTACTTTACTTCTTCGCTTTTATAAATACTTATTACTTGTCAAAGCATACTCTTTAAAACTGAAACTCTATCTTCTTTTCTTACTTTACTTCTTCGCTTTTATAAATACTTATTACTTCTCAAAGCATACTCTTTAAAACTGAAACTCTATCTTCTTTTCTTACTTTACTTCTTCGCTTTTATAAATACTTATTACTTCTCAAAGCATACTATTTAAAACTGAAACTCTATCTTCTTTTCTTACTTTACTTCTTCGCTTTTATAAATACTTATTACTTGTCAAAGCATACTATTTAAAACTGAAACTCTATCTTCTTTTCTTACTTTACTTCTTCGCTTTTATAAATACTTATTACTTGTCAAAGCATACTATTTAAAACTGAAACTCTATCTTCTTTTCTTACTTTACTTCTTCGCTTTTATAAATACTTATTACTTGTCAAAGCATACTCTTTAAAACTGAAACTCTATCTTCTTTTCTTACTTTACTTCTTCGCTTTTATAAATACTACTTCTCAAAGCATACTCTTTAAAACTGAAACTCTATCTTCTTTTCTTACTTTACTTCTTCGCTTTTATAAATTATAATTAAATCTCAAAGCATACTCTTTAAAACTGAAACTCTATCTTCTTTTCTTACTTTACTTCTTCGCTTTTATAAATACTACTTCTCAAAGCATACTCTTCAAAACTGAAACTCTATCTTCTTTTCTTACTTTACTTCTTCGCTTTTATAAATACTTATTACTTGTCAAAGCATACTCTTTAAAACTGAAACTCTATCTTCTTTTCTTACTTTACTTCTTCGCTTTTATAAATACTTATTACTTGTCAAAGCATACTATTTAAAACTGAAACTCTATCTTCTTTTCTTACTTTACTTCTTCGCTTTTATAAATACTACTTCTCAAAGCATACTCTTTAAAACTGAAACTCTATCTTCTTTTCTTACTTTACTTCTTCACTTTTATAAATACTTATTACTTGTCAAAGCATACTATTTAAAACTGAAACTCTATCTTCTTTTCTTACTTTACTTCTTCGCTTTTATAAATACTACTTATCAAAGCATACTCTTTAAAACTGAAACTCTATCTTCTTTTCTTACTTTACTTCTTCGCTTTTATAAATACTACTTGTCAAAGCATACTTTTTAAAACTGAAACTCTATCTTCTTTTCTTACTTTACTTCTTCGCTTTTATAAATACTTATTACTTGTCAAAGCATACTTTTTAAAACTGAAACTCTATCTTCTTTTCTTACTTTACTTCTTCGCTTTTATAAATACTACTTCTCAAAGCATACTATTTAAAACTGAAACTCTATCTTCTTTTCTTACTTTACTTCTTCGCTTTTATAAATACTACTTCTCAAAGCATACTTTTTAAAACTGAAACTCTATCTTCTTTTCTTACTTTACTTCTTCGCTTTTATAAATACTTATTACTTGTCAAAGCATACTCTTTAAAACTGAAACTCTATCTTCTTTTCTTACTTTACTTCTTCGCTTTTATAAATACTTATTACTTGTCAAAGCATACTTTTTAAAACTGAAACTCTATCTTCTTTTCTTACTTTACTTCTTCGCTTTTATAAATACTACTTCTCAAAGCATACTCTTTAAAACTGAAACTCTATCTTCTTTTCTTACTTTACTTCTTCACTTTTATAAATACTTATTACTTGTCAAAGCATACTATTTAAAACTGAAACTCTATCTTCTTTTCTTACTTTACTTCTTCGCTTTTATAAATACTACTTATCAAAGCATACTCTTTAAAACTGAAACTCTATCTTCTTTTCTTACTTTACTTCTTCGCTTTTATAAATACTACTTGTCAAAGCATACTTTTTAAAACTGAAACTCTATCTTCTTTTCTTACTTTACTTCTTCGCTTTTATAAATACTTATTACTTGTCAAAGCATACTTTTTAAAACTGAAACTCTATCTTCTTTTCTTACTTTACTTCTTCGCTTTTATAAATACTACTTCTCAAAGCATACTATTTAAAACTGAAACTCTATCTTCTTTTCTTACTTTACTTCTTCGCTTTTATAAATACTACTTCTCAAAGCATACTTTTTAAAACTGAAACTCTATCTTCTTTTCTTACTTTACTTCTTCGCTTTTATAAATACTTATTACTTGTCAAAGCATACTCTTTAAAACTGAAACTCTATCTTCTTTTCTTACTTTACTTCTTCGCTTTTATAAATACTTATTACTTGTCAAAGCATACTTTTTAAAACTGAAACTCTATCTTCTTTTCTTACTTTACTTCTTCGCTTTTATAAATACTACTTCTCAAAGCATACTATTTAAAACTGAAACTCTATCTTCTTTTCTTACTTTACTTCTTCGCTTTTATAAATACTACTTCTCAAAGCATACTATTTAAAACTGAAACTCTATCTTCTTTTCTTACTTTACTTCTTCGCTTTTATAAATACTACTTCTCAAAGCATACTTTTTAAAACTGAAACTCTATCTTCTTTTCTTACTTTACTTCTTCGCTTTTATAAATACTTATTACTTGTCAAAGCATACTCTTTAAAACTGAAACTCTATCTTCTTTTCTTACTTTACTTCTTCGCTTTTATAAATACTTATTACTTGTCAAAGCATACTTTTTAAAACTGAAACTCTATCTTCTTTTCTTACTTTACTTCTTCGCTTTTATAAATACTACTTGTCAAAGCATACTCTTTAAAACTGAAACTCTATCTTCTTTTCTTACTTTACTTCTTCGCTTTTATAAATACTACTTCTCAAAGCATACTCTTTAAAACTGAAACTCTATCTTCTTTTCTTACTTTACTTCTTCGCTTTTATAAATACTTATTACTTGTCAAAGCATACTCTTTAAAACTGAAACTCTATCTTCTTTTCTTACTTTACTTCTTCGCTTTTATAAATACTTATTACTTGTCAAAGCATACTATTTAAAACTGAAACTCTATCTTCTTTTCTTACTTTACTTCTTCGCTTTTATAAATACTTATTACTTGTCAAAGCATACTTTTTAAAACTGAAACTCTATCTTCTTTTCTTACTTTACTTCTTCGCTTTTATAAATACTACTTGTCAAAGCATACTCTTTAAAACTGAAACTCTATCTTCTTTTCTTACTTTACTTCTTCGCTTTTATAAATACTTATTACTTGTCAAAGCATACTATTTAAAACTGAAACTCTATCTTCTTTTCTTACTTTACTTCTTCGCTTTTATAAATACTACTTCTCAAAGCATACTCTTTAAAACTGAAACTCTATCTTCTTTTCTTACTTTACTTCTTCGCTTTTATAAATTATAATTAAATCTCAAAGCATACTCTTTAAAACTGAAACTCTATCTTCTTTTCTTACTTTACTTCTTCGCTTTTATAAATACTTATTACTTCTCAAAGCATACTATTTAAAACTGAAACTACATCTTCTTTTCTTACTTTACTTCTTCGCTTTTATAAATACTTATTACTTGTCAAAGCATACTCTTTAAAACTGAAACTCTATCTTCTTTTCTTACTTTACTTCTTCGCTTTTATAAATACTTATTACTTCTCAAAGCATACTCTTTAAAACTGAAACTCTATCTTCTTTTCTTACTTTACTTCTTCGCTTTTATAAATACTTATTACTTCTCAAAGCATACTATTTAAAACTGAAACTCTATCTTCTTTTCTTACTTTACTTCTTCGCTTTTATAAATACTACTTGTCAAAGCATACTATTTAAAACTGAAACTCTATCTTCTTTTCTTACTTTACTTCTTCGCTTTTATAAATACTTATTACTTGTCAAAGCATACTATTTAAAACTGAAACTCTATCTTCTTTTCTTACTTTACTTCTTCGCTTTTATAAATACTTATTACTTGTCAAAGCATACTCTTTAAAACTGAAACTCTATCTTCTTTTCTTACTTTACTTCTTCGCTTTTATAAATACTTATTACTTGTCAAAGCATACTCTTTAAAACTGAAACTCTATCTTCTTTTCTTACTTTACTTCTTCGCTTTTATAAATTATAATTAAATCTCAAAGCATACTCTTTAAAACTGAAACTCTATCTTCTTTTCTTACTTTACTTCTTCGCTTTTATAAATACTACTTCTCAAAGCATACTCTTCAAAACTGAAACTCTATCTTCTTTTCTTACTTTACTTCTTCGCTTTTATAAATACTTATTACTTGTCAAAGCATACTCTTTAAAACTGAAACTCTATCTTCTTTTCTTACTTTACTTCTTCGCTTTTATAAATACTTATTACTTGTCAAAGCATACTATTTAAAACTGAAACTCTATCTTCTTTTCTTACTTTACTTCTTCGCTTTTATAAATACTACTTCTCAAAGCATACTCTTTAAAACTGAAACTCTATCTTCTTTTCTTACTTTACTTCTTCACTTTTATAAATACTTATTACTTGTCAAAGCATACTATTTAAAACTGAAACTCTATCTTCTTTTCTTACTTTACTTCTTCGCTTTTATAAATACTACTTATCAAAGCATACTCTTTAAAACTGAAACTCTATCTTCTTTTCTTACTTTACTTCTTCGCTTTTATAAATACTTATTACTTGTCAAAGCATACTTTTTAAAACTGAAACTCTATCTTCTTTTCTTACTTTACTTCTTCGCTTTTATAAATACTACTTCTCAAAGCATACTATTTAAAACTGAAACTCTATCTTCTTTTCTTACTTTACTTCTTCGCTTTTATAAATACTACTTCTCAAAGCATACTTTTTAAAACTGAAACTCTATCTTCTTTTCTTACTTTACTTCTTCGCTTTTATAAATACTTATTACTTGTCAAAGCATACTCTTTAAAACTGAAACTCTATCTTCTTTTCTTACTTTACTTCTTCGCTTTTATAAATACTTATTACTTGTCAAAGCATACTTTTTAAAACTGAAACTCTATCTTCTTTTCTTACTTTACTTCTTCGCTTTTATAAATACTACTTCTCAAAGCATACTATTTAAAACTGAAACTCTATCTTCTTTTCTTACTTTACTTCTTCGCTTTTATAAATACTACTTGTCAAAGCATACTCTTTAAAACTGAAACTCTATCTTCTTTTCTTACTTTACTTCTTCGCTTTTATAAATACTACTTGTCAAAGCATACTCTTTAAAACTGAAACTCTATCTTCTTTTCTTACTTTACTTCTTCGCTTTTATAAATACTTATTACTTCTCAAAGCATACTCTTTAAAACTGAAACTCTATCTTCTTTTCTTACTTTACTTCTTCGCTTTTATAAATACTTATTACTTGTCAAAGCATACTTTTTAAAACTGAAACTCTATCTTCTTTTCTTACTTTACTTCTTCGCTTTTATAAATACTACTTGTCAAAGCATACTCTTTAAAACTGAAACTCTATCTTCTTTTCTTACTTTACTTCTTCGCTTTTATAAATACTTATTACTTGTCAAAGCATACTATTTAAAACTGAAACTCTATCTTCTTTTCTTACTTTACTTCTTCGCTTTTATAAATACTACTTCTCAAAGCATACTCTTTAAAACTGAAACTCTATCTTCTTTTCTTACTTTACTTCTTCGCTTTTATAAATTATAATTAAATCTCAAAGCATACTCTTTAAAACTGAAACTCTATCTTCTTTTCTTACTTTACTTCTTCGCTTTTATAAATACTTATTACTTCTCAAAGCATACTATTTAAAACTGAAACTCTATCTTCTTTTCTTACTTTACTTCTTCGCTTTTATAAATACTTATTACTTGTCAAAGCATACTATTTAAAACTGAAACTCTATCTTCTTTTCTTACTTTACTTCTTCGCTTTTATAAATACTTATTACTTCTCAAAGCATACTCTTTAAAACTGAAACTCTATCTTCTTTTCTTACTTTACTTCTTCGCTTTTATAAATACTTATTACTTCTCAAAGCATACTATTTAAAACTGAAACTCTATCTTCTTTTCTTACTTTACTTCTTCGCTTTTATAAATACTACTTGTCAAAGCATACTATTTAAAACTGAAACTCTATCTTCTTTTCTTACTTTACTTCTTCGCTTTTATAAATACTTATTACTTGTCAAAGCATACTCTTTAAAACTGAAACTCTATCTTCTTTTCTTACTTTACTTCTTCGCTTTTATAAATACTTATTACTTGTCAAAGCATACTCTTTAAAACTGAAACTCTATCTTCTTTTCTTACTTTACTTCTTCGCTTTTATAAATACTTATTACTTGTCAAAGCATACTATTTAAAACTGAAACTCTATCTTCTTTTCTTACTTTACTTCTTCGCTTTTATAAATACTTATTACTTGTCAAAGCATACTCTTTAAAACTGAAACTCTATCTTCTTTTCTTACTTTACTTCTTCGCTTTTATAAATACTTATTACTTGTCAAAGCATACTCTTTAAAACTGAAACTCTATCTTCTTTTCTTACTTTACTTCTTCGCTTTTATAAATACTTATTACTTGTCAAAGCATACTATTTAAAACTGAAACTCTATCTTCTTTTCTTACTTTACTTCTTCGCTTTTATAAATACTTATTACTTGTCAAAGCATACTATTTAAAACTGAAACTCTATCTTCTTTTCTTACTTTACTTCTTCGCTTTTATAAATACTTATTACTTGTCAAAGCATACTATTTAAAACTGAAACTCTATCTTCTTTTCTTACTTTACTTCTTCACTTTTATAAATACTACTAGTCAAAGAATACTCTTTAAAACTGAAACTCTATCTTCTTTTCTTACTTTACTTCTTCGCTTTTATAAATACTTATTACTTGTCAAAGCATACTCTTTAAAACTGAAACTCTATCTTCTTTTCTTACTTTACTTCTTCGCTTTTATAAATACTTATTACTTGTCAAAGCATACTCTTTAAAACTGAAACTCTATCTTCTTTTCTTACTTTACTTCTTCGCTTTTATAAATACTTATTACTTGTCAAAGCATACTTTTTAAAACTGAAACTCTATCTTCTTTTCTTACTTTACTTCTTCGCTTTTATAAATACTACTTCTCAAAGCATACTATTTAAAACTGAAACTCTATCTTCTTTTCTTACTTTACTTCTTCGCTTTTATAAATACTACTTCTCAAAGCATACTCTTTAAAACTGAAACTCTATCTTCTTTTCTTACTTTACTTCTTCGCTTTTATAAATACTTATTACTTCTCAAAGCATACTATTTAAAACTGAAACTCTATCTTCTTTTCTTACTTTACTTCTTCGCTTTTATAAATACTTATTACTTCTCAAAGCATACTATTTAAAACTGAAACTACATCTTCTTTTCTTACTTTACTTCTTCGCTTTTATAAATACTTATTACTTGTCAAAGCATACTCTTTAAAACTGAAACTCTATCTTCTTTTCTTACTTTACTTCTTCGCTTTTATAAATACTACTTGTCAAAGCATACTCTTTAAAACTGAAACTCTATCTTCTTTTCTTACTTTACTTCTTCGCTTTTATAAATACTTATTACTTGTCAAAGCATACTCTTTAAAACTGAAACTCTATCTTCTTTTCTTACTTTACTTCTTCGCTTTTATAAATACTTATTACTTGTCAAAGCATACTCTTTAAAACTGAAACTCTATCTTCTTTTCTTACTTTACTTCTTCGCTTTTATAAATACTTATTACTTGTCAAAGCATACTATTTAAAACTGAAACTCTATCTTCTTTTCTTACTTTACTTCTTCGCTTTTATAAATATTACTTGTCAAAGCATACTATTTAAAACTGAAACTCTATCTTCTTTTCTTACTTTACTTCTTCGCTTTTATAAATACTACTAGTCAAAGCATACTCTTTAAAACTGAAACTCTATCTTCTTTTCTTACTTTACTTCTTCGCTTTTATAAATACTTATTACTTCTCAAAGCATACTATTTAAAACTGAAACTACATCTTCTTTTCTTACTTTACTTCTTCGCTTTTATAAATACTTATTACTTGTCAAAGCATACTCTTTAAAACTGAAACTCTATCTTCTTTTCTTACTTTACTTCTTCGCTTTTATAAATACTTATTACTTGTCAAAGCATACTCTTTAAAACTGAAACTCTATCTTCTTTTCTTACTTTACTTCTTCGCTTTTATAAATACTACTTGTCAAAGCATACTCTTTAAAACTGAAACTCTATCTTCTTTTCTTACTTTACTTCTTCGCTTTTATAAATACTTATTACTTGTCAAAGCATACTCTTTAAAACTGAAACTCTATCTTCTTTTCTTACTTTACTTCTTCGCTTTTATAAATACTTATTACTTGTCAAAGCATACTATTTAAAACTGAAACTCTATCTTCTTTTCTTACTTTACTTCTTCGCTTTTATAAATACTTATTACTTGTCAAAGCATACTCTTTAAAACTGAAACTCTATCTTCTTTTCTTACTTTACTTCTTCGCTTTTATAAATACTTATTACTTCTCAAAGCATACTATTTAAAACTGAAACTCTATCTTCTTTTCTTACTTTACTTCTTCGCTTTTATAAATACTTATTACTTGTCAAAGCATACTATTTAAAACTGAAACTCTATCTTCTTTTCTTACTTTACTTCTTCGCTTTTATAAATACTTATTACTTGTCAAAGCATACTATTTAAAACTGAAACTCTATCTTCTTTTCTTACTTTACTTCTTCACTTTTATAAATACTACTAGTCAAAGAATACTCTTTAAAACTGAAACTCTATCTTCTTTTCTTACTTTACTTCTTCGCTTTTATAAATACTTATTACTTGTCAAAGCATACTCTTTAAAACTGAAACTCTATCTTCTTTTCTTACTTTACTTCTTCGCTTTTATAAATACTTATTACTTGTCAAAGCATACTCTTTAAAACTGAAACTCTATCTTCTTTTCTTACTTTACTTCTTCGCTTTTATAAATACTTATTACTTGTCAAAGCATACTTTTTAAAACTGAAACTCTATCTTCTTTTCTTACTTTACTTCTTCGCTTTTATAAATACTACTTCTCAAAGCATACTATTTAAAACTGAAACTCTATCTTCTTTTCTTACTTTACTTCTTCGCTTTTATAAATACTACTTCTCAAAGCATACTCTTTAAAACTGAAACTCTATCTTCTTTTCTTACTTTACTTCTTCGCTTTTATAAATACTTATTACTTCTCAAAGCATACTATTTAAAACTGAAACTCTATCTTCTTTTCTTACTTTACTTCTTCGCTTTTATAAATACTTATTACTTCTCAAAGCATACTATTTAAAACTGAAACTCTATCTTCTTTTCTTACTTTACTTCTTCGCTTTTATAAATACTACTTCTCAAAGCATACTCTTTAAAACTGAAACTCTATCTTCTTTTCTTACTTTACTTCTTCGCTTTTATAAATACTTATTACTTGTCAAAGCATACTCTTTAAAACTGAAACTCTATCTTCTTTTCTTACTTTACTTCTTCGCTTTTATAAATACTTATTACTTGTCAAAGCATACTCTTTAAAACTGAAACTCTATCTTCTTTTCTTACTTTACTTCTTCGCTTTTATAAATACTTATTACTTCTCAAAGCATACTATTTAAAACTGAAACTCTATCTTCTTTTCTTACTTTACTTCTTCGCTTTTATAAATACTACTTGTCAAAGCATACTTTTTAAAACTGAAACTCTATCTTCTTTTCTTACTTTACTTCTTCGCTTTTATAAATACTTATTACTTGTCAAAGCATACTCTTTAAAACTGAAACTCTATCTTCTTTTCTTACTTTACTTCTTCGCTTTTATAAATATTTATTACTTGTCAAAGCATACTCTTTAAAACTGAAACTCTATCTTCTTTTCTTACTTTACTTCTTCACTTTTATAAATACTACTTGTCAAAGCATACTCTTTAAAACTGAAACTCTATCTTCTTTTCTTACTTTACTTCTTCGCTTTTATAAATACTACTTCTCAAAGCATACTCTTTAAAACTGAAACTCTATCTTCTTTTCTTACTTTACTTCTTCGCTTTTATAAATACTTATTACTTGTCAAAGCATACTCTTTAAAACTGAAACTCTATCTTCTTTTCTTACTTTACTTCTTCGCTTTTATAAATACTTATTACTTGTCAAAGCATACTCTTTAAAACTGAAACTCTATCTTCTTTTCTTACTTTACTTCTTCGCTTTTATAAATACTTATTACTTGTCAAAGCATACTATTTAAAACTGAAACTCTATCTTCTTTTCTTACTTTACTTCTTCGCTTTTATAAATACTTATTACTTGTCAAAGCATACTTTTTAAAACTGAAACTCTATCTTCTTTTCTTACTTTACTTCTTCGCTTTTATAAATACTACTTGTCAAAGCATACTCTTTAAAACTGAAACTCTATCTTCTTTTCTTACTTTACTTCTTCGCTTTTATAAATACTTATTACTTGTCAAAGCATACTCTTTAAAACTGAAACTACATCTTCTTTTCTTACTTTACTTCTTCGCTTTTATAAATACTTATTACTTGTCAAAGCATACTATTTAAAACTGAAACTCTATCTTCTTTTCTTACTTTACTTCTTCGCTTTTATAAATACTTATTACTTGTCAAAGCATACTCTTTAAAACTGAAACTCTATCTTCTTTTCTTACTTTACTTCTTCGCTTTTATAAATACTTATTACTTGTCAAAGCATACTATTTAAAACTGAAACTCTATCTTCTTTTCTTACTTTACTTCTTCGCTTTTATAAATACTTATTACTTGTCAAAGCATACTATTTAAAACTGAAACTCTATCTTCTTTTCTTACTTTACTTCTTCGCTTTTATAAATACTTATTACTTGTCAAAGCATACTTTTTAAAACTGAAACTCT
>CAMPDV010006029.1:0-20040 GCA_946699065.1 Loxodes magnus | reverse complement strand
AGAAAAAAAGTTAGTAATTTTTTTAGAGAAAAAAAGGATAGTTTTTGAAGTGTTTTGGAGTGAGAATACGAAATTTTAATATCAGAGTGAGTTAACAAAGTATGAAAAAAAGTTAGTAATTTTTTTAGAGAAAAAAAGGATAGTTTTTGAAGTGTTTTGGAGTGAGAATACGAAATTTTAATATCAGAGTGAGTTAACAAAGTATGAAAAAATGTTAGTTTATTTTTTTAGAGAAAAAAAGGATAGTTTTTGAAGTGTTTTGGAGTGAGAATACGAAATTTTAATATCAGAGTGAGTTAACAAAGTATGAAAATAAGTTAGTAATTTTTTTAGAGAAAAAAAGGATAGTTTTTGAAGTGTTTTGGAGTGAGAATACGAAATTTTAATATCAGAGTGAGTTAACAAAGGTAGAAAAAAAGTTAGTAATTTTTTTAGAGAAAAAAAGGATAGTTTTTGAAGTGTTTTGGAGTGAGAATACGAAATTTTAATATCAGAGTGAGTTAACAAAGGAGAAAAAAAGTTAGTAATTTTTTTAGAGAAAAAAAGGATAGTTTTTGAAGTGTTTTGGAGTGAGAATACGAAATTTTAATATCAGAGTGAGATAACAAAGTATGAAAAAAAGTTAGTAATTTTTTTAGAGAAAAAAAGGATAGTTTTTGAAGTGTTTTGGAGTGAGAATACGAAATTTTAATATCAGAGTGAGTTAACAAAGTATGAAAAAAGTTAGTTTATTTTTTTTAGAGAAAAAAAGGATAGTTTTTGAAGTGTTTTGGAGTGAGAATACGAAATTTTAATATCAGAGTGAGTTAACAAAGTATGAAAAAAAGTTAGTTTATTTTTTTTAGAGAAAAAAAGGATAGTTTTTGAAGTGTTTTGGAGTGAGAATACGAAATTTTAATATCAGAGTGAGTTAACAAAGTATGAAAAAAAGTTTGTAATTTTTTTAGAGAAAAAAAGGATAGTTTTTGAAGTGTTTTGGAGTGAGAATACGAAATTTTAATATCAGAGTGAGTTAACAAAGTATGAAAAAAAGTTAGTAATTTTTTTAGAGAAAAAAAGGATAGTTTTTGAAGTGTTTTGGAGTGAGAATACGAAATTTTAATATCAGAGTGAGTTAACAAAGTATGAAAAAAAGTTAGTTTATTTTTTTAGAGAAAAAAAGGATAGTTTTTGAAGTGTTTTGGAGTGAGAATACGAAATTTTAATATCAGAGTGAGTTAACAAAGGTAGAAAAAAAGTTAGTAATTTTTTTAGAGAAAAAAAGGATAGTTTTTGAAGTGTTTTGGAGTGAGAATACGAAATTTTAATATCAGAGTGAGTTAACAAAGTATGAAAAAAAGTTAGTAATTTTTTTAGAGAAAAAAAGGATAGTTTTTGAAGTGTTTTGGAGTGAGAATACGAAATTTTAATATCAGAGTGAGTTAACAAAGTATGAAAAAATGTTAGTTTATTTTTTTAGAGAAAAAAAGGATAGTTTTTGAAGTGTTTTGGAGTGAGAATACGAATTTTAATATCAGAGTGAGTTAACAAAGTATGAAAATAAGTTAGTAATTTTTTTAGAGAAAAAAAGGATAGTTTTTGAAGTGTTTTGGAGTGAGAATACGAAATTTTAATATCAGAGTGAGTTAACAAAGTATGAAAAAAAGTTAGTTTATTTTTTTAGAGAAAAAAAGGATAGTTTTTGAAGTGTTTTGGAGTGAGAATACGAAATTTTAATATCAGAGTGAGTTAACAAAGTATGAAAAAAAGTTAGTAATTTTTTTAGAGAAAAAAAGGATAGTTTTTGAAGTGTTTTGGAGTGAGAATACGAAATTTTAATATCAGAGTGAGTTAACAAAGGTAGAAAAAAAGTTAGTTTATTTTTTTAGAGAAAAAAAGGATAGTTTTTGAAGTGTTTTGGAGTGAGAATACGAAATTTTAATATCAGAGTGAGTTAACAAAGTATGAAAAAAAGTTAGTAATTTTTTTAGAGAAAAAAAGGATAGTTTTTGAAGTGTTTTGGAGTGAGAATACGAAATTTTAATATCAGAGTGAGTTAACAAAGGTAGAAAAAAAGTTAGTAATTTTTTTAGAGAAAAAAAGGATAGTTTTTGAAGTGTTTTGGAGTGAGAATACGAAATTTTAATATCAGAGTGAGTTAACAAAGTATGAAAAAAAGTTAGTAATTTTTTTAGAGAAAAAAAGGATAGTTTTTGAAGTGTTTTGGAGTGAGAATACGAAATTTTAATATCAGAGTGAGTTAACAAAGTATGAAAAAATGTTAGTTATTTTTTTTAGAGAAAAAAAGGATAGTTTTTGAAGTGTTTTGGAGTGAGAATACGAAATTTTAATATCAGAGTGAGTTAACAAAGTATGAAAATAAGTTAGTAATTTTTTTAGAGAAAAAAAGGATAGTTTTTGAAGTGTTTTGGAGTGAGAATACGAAATTTTAATATCAGAGTGAGTTAACAAAGGTAGAAAAAAAGTTAGTAATTTTTTTAGAGAAAAAAAGGATAGTTTTTGAAGTGTTTTGGAGTGAGAATACGAAATTTTAATATCAGAGTGAGTTAACAAAGGAGAAAAAAAAGTTAGTAATTTTTTTAGAGAAAAAAAGGATAGTTTTTGAAGTGTTTTGGAGTGAGAATACGAAATTTTAATATCAGAGTGAGATAACAAAGTATGAAAAAAAGTTAGTAATTTTTTAGAGAAAAAAAGGATAGTTTTTGAAGTGTTTTGGAGTGAGAATACGAAATTTTAATATCAGAGTGAGTTAACAAAGTATGAAAAAAAGTTAGTTTATTTTTTTAGAGAAAAAAAGGATAGTTTTTGAAGTGTTTTGGAGTGAGAATACGAAATTTTAATATCAGAGTGAGTTAACAAAGTATGAAAAAAAGTTAGTTTATTTTTTTAGAGAAAAAAAGGATAGTTTTTGAAGTGTTTTGGAGTGAGAATACGAAATTTTAATATCAGAGTGAGTTAACAAAGTATGAAAAAAAGTTAGTAATTTTTTTAGAGAAAAAAAGGATAGTTTTTGAAGTGTTTTGGAGTGAGAATACGAAATTTTTAATATCAGAGTGAGTTAACAAAGTATGAAAAAAAGTTAGTAATTTTTTTAGAGAAAAAAAGGATAGTTTTTGAAGTGTTTTGGAGTGAGAATACGAAATTTTAATATCAGAGTGAGTTAACAAAGTATGAAAAAAAGTTAGTTTATTTTTTTAGAGAAAAAAAGGATAGTTTTTGAAGTGTTTTGGAGTGAGAATACGAAATTTTAATATCAGAGTGAGTTAACAAAGTATGAAAAAAAGTTAGTAATTTTTTTAGAGAAAAAAAGGATAGTTTTTGAAGTGTTTTGGAGTGAGAATACGAAATTTTAATATCAGAGTGAGTTAACAAAGTATGAAAAAAAGTTAGTTTATTTTTTTAGAGAAAAAAAGGATAGTTTTTGAAGTGTTTTGGAGTGAGAATACGAAATTTTAATATCAGAGTGAGTTAACAAAGTATGAAAAAAAGTTAGTTTATTTTTTTAGAGAAAAAAAGGATAGTTTTTGAAGTGTTTTGGAGTGAGAATACGAAATTTTAATATCAGAGTGAGTTAACAAAGTATGAAAAAAAGTTAGTAATTTTTTTAGAGAAAAAAAGCATAGTTTTTGAAGTGTTTTGGAGTGAGAATACGAAATTTTAATATCAGAGTGAGTTAACAAAGTATGAAAAAAAAGTTAGTAATTTTTTTAGAGAAAAAAGGATAGTTTTTGAAGTGTTTTGGAGTGAGAATACGAAATTTTAATATCAGAGTGAGTTAACAAAGTATGAAAAAAAGTTAGTAATTTTTTTAGAGAAAAAAAGGATAGTTTTTGAAGTGTTTTGGAGTGAGAATACGAAATTTTAATATCAGAGTGAGTTAACAAAGTATGAAAAAAAGTTAGTTTATTTTTTTAGAGAAAAAAAGGATAGTTTTTGAAGTGTTTTGGAGTGAGAATACGAAATTTTAATATCAGAGTGAGTTAACAAAGTATGAAAAAAAGTTAGTAATTTTTTAGAGAAAAAAAGGATAGTTTTTGAAGTGTTTTGGAGTGAGAATACGAAATTTTAATATCAGAGTGAGTTAACAAAGTATGAAAAAAAGTTAGTTTATTTTTTTAGAGAAAAAAAGGATAGTTTTTGAAGTGTTTTGGAGTGAGAATACGAAATTTTAATATCAGAGTGAGTTAACAAAGTATGAAAAAAAGTTAGTTTATTTTTTTAGAGAAAAAAAGGATAGTTTTTGAAGTGTTTTGGAGTGAGAATACGAAATTTTAATATCAGAGTGAGTTAACAAAGTATGAAAAAAAGTTAGTAATTTTTTTAGAGAAAAAAAGGATAGTTTTTGAAGTGTTTTGGAGTGAGAATACGAAATTTTAATATCAGAGTGAGTTAACAAAGTATGAAAAAAAGTTAGTAATTTTTTTAGAGAAAAAAAGGATAGTTTTGAAGTGTTTTGGAGTGAGAATACGAAATTTTAATATCAGAGTGAGTTAACAAAGTATGAAAAAAAGTTAGTAATTTTTTTAGAGAAAAAAAGGATAGTTTTTGAAGTGTTTTGGAGTGAGAATACGAAATTTTAATATCAGAGTGAGTTAACAAAGTATGAAAAAAAGTTAGTTTATTTTTTTAGAGAAAAAAAGGATAGTTTTTGAAGTGTTTTGGAGTGAGAATACGAAATTTTAATATCAGAGTGAGTTAACAAAGTATGAAAAAAAGTTAGTTTATTTTTTTAGAGAAAAAAAAGGATAGTTTTTGAAGTGTTTTGGAGTGAGAATACGAAATTTTAATATCAGAGTGAGTTAACAAAGTATGAAAAAAAGTTAGTAATTTTTTTAGAGAAAAAAAAGCATAGTTTTTGAAGTGTTTTGGAGTGAGAATACGAAATTTTAATATCAGAGTGAGTTAACAAAGTATGAAAAAAAGTTAGTAATTTTTTTAGAGAAAAAAAGGATAGTTTTTGAAGTGTTTTGGAGTGAGAATACGAAATTTTAATATCAGAGTGAGTTAACAAAGTATGAAAAAAAGTTAGTAATTTTTTTAGAGAAAAAAAGGATAGTTTTTGAAGTGTTTTGGAGTGAGAATACGAAATTTTAATATCAGAGTGAGTTAACAAAGTATGAAAAAAAGTTAGTTTATTTTTTTAGAGAAAAAAAGGATAGTTTTTGAAGTGTTTTGGAGTGAGAATACGAAATTTTAATATCAGAGTGAGTTAACAAAGGTAGAAAATAAGTTAGTAATTTTTTTAGAGAAAAAAAGGATAGTTTTTGAAGTGTTTTGGAGTGAGAATACGAAATTTTAATATCAGAGTGAGTTAACAAAGGTAGAAAATAAGTTAGTAATTTTTTTAGAGAAAAAAAGGATAGTTTTTGAAGTGTTTTGGAGTGAGAATACGAAATTTTAATATCAGAGTGAGTTAACAAAGTATGAAAAAAAGTTAGTAATTTTTTTAGAGAAAAAAAGGATAGTTTTTGAAGTGTTTTGGAGTGAGAATACGAAATTTTAATATCAGAGTGAGTTAACAAAGTATGAAAAAAAGTTAGTTTATTTTTTTAGAGAAAAAAAGGATAGTTTTTGAAGTGTTTTGGAGTGAGAATACGAAATTTTAATATCAGAGTGAGTTAACAAAGTATGAAAAAAAGTTAGTAATTTTTTTAGAGAAAAAAAGGATAGTTTTTGAAGTGTTTTGGAGTGAGAATACGAAATTTTAATATCAGAGTGAGTTAACAAAGTATGAAAAAAAGTTAGTTTATTTTTTTAGAGAAAAAAAGGATAGTTTTTGAAGTGTTTTGGAGTGAGAATACGAAATTTTAATATCAGAGTGAGTTAACAAAGTATGAAAAAAAGTTAGTAATTTTTTTAGAGAAAAAAAGGATAGTTTTTGAAGTGTTTTGGAGTGAGAATACGAAATTTTAATATCAGAGTGAGTTAACAAAGTATGAAAAAAAGTTAGTTTATTTTTTTAGAGAAAAAAAGGATAGTTTTTGAAGTGTTTTGGAGTGAGAATACGAAATTTTAATATCAGAGTGAGTTAACAAAGTATGAAAAAAGTTAGTTTATTTTTTTAGAGAAAAAAAGGATAGTTTTTGAAGTGTTTTGGAGTGAGAATACGAAATTTTAATATCAGAGTGAGTTAACAAAGTATGAAAAAAAGTTAGTAATTTTTTTAGAGAAAAAAAGCATAGTTTTTGAAGTGTTTTGGAGTGAGAATACGAAATTTTAATATCAGAGTGAGTTAACAAAGTATGAAAAAAAGTTAGTAATTTTTTTAGAGAAAAAAAGGATAGTTTTTGAAGTGTTTTGGAGTGAGAATACGAAATTTTAATATCAGAGTGAGTTAACAAAGTATGAAAAAAAGTTAGTAATTTTTTTAGAGAAAAAAAGGATAGTTTTTGAAGTGTTTTGGAGTGAGAATACGAAATTTTAATATCAGAGTGAGTTAACAAAGTATGAAAAAAAGTTAGTTTATTTTTTTAGAGAAAAAAGGATATAGTTTTTGAAGTGTTTTGGAGTGAGAATACGAAATTTTAATATCAGAGTGAGTTAACAAAGGTAGAAAATAAGTTAGTAATTTTTTTAGAGAAAAAAAGGATAGTTTTTGAAGTGTTTTGGAGTGAGAATACGAAATTTTAATATCAGAGTGAGTTAACAAAGTATGAAAAAAGTTAGTAATTTTTTTAGAGAAAAAAAGGATAGTTTTTGAAGTGTTTTGGAGTGAGAATACGAAATTTTAATATCAGAGTGAGTTAACAAAGTATGAAAAAAAGTTAGTTTATTTTTTTAGAGAAAAAAAGGATAGTTTTTGAAGTGTTTTGGAGTGAGAATACGAAATTTTAATATCAGAGTGAGTTAACAAAGTATGAAAAAAAGTTAGTTTATTTTTTTAGAGAAAAAAAGGATAGTTTTTGAAGTGTTTTGGAGTGAGAATACGAAATTTTAATATCAGAGTGAGTTAACAAAGTATGAAAAAAAGTTAGTAATTTTTTTAGAGAAAAAAAGCATAGTTTTTGAAGTGTTTTGGAGTGAGAATACGAAATTTTAATATCAGAGTGAGTTAACAAAGTATGAAAAAAAGTTAGTAATTTTTTTAGAGAAAAAAAGGATAGTTTTGAAGTGTTTTGGAGTGAGAATACGAAATTTTAATATCAGAGTGAGTTAACAAAGTATGAAAAAAAGTTAGTAATTTTTTTAGAGAAAAAAAGGATAGTTTTTGAAGTGTTTTGGAGTGAGAATACGAAATTTTAATATCAGAGTGAGTTAACAAAGTATGAAAAAAAGTTAGTAATTTTTTTAGAGAAAAAAAGGATAGTTTTTTGAGTGTTTTGGAGTGAGAATACGAAATTTTAATATCAGAGTGAGTTAACAAAGTATGAAAAAAAGTTAGTAATTTTTTTAGAGAAAAAAAGGATAGTTTTTGAAGTGTTTTGGAGTGAGAATACGAAATTTAATATCAGAGTGAGTTAACAAAGTATGAAAAAATGTTAGTAATTTTTTTAGAGAAAAAAAGGATAGTTTTTGAAGTGTTTTGGAGTGAGAATACGAAATTTTAATATCAGAGTGAGTTAACAAAGTATGAAAAAAAGTTAGTAATTTTTTTAGAGAAAAAAAGGATAGTTTTTGAAGTGTTTTGGAGTGAGAATACGAAATTTTAATATCAGAGTGAGTTAACAAAGTATGAAAAAAAGTTAGTTTATTTTTTTAGAGAAAAAAAGGATAGTTTTTGAAGTGTTTTGGAGTGAGAATACGAAATTTTAATATCAGAGTGAGTTAACAAAGTATGAAAAAAAGTTAGTAATTTTTTTAGAGAAAAAAAGGATAGTTTTTGAAGTGTTTTGGAGTGAGAATACGAAATTTTAATATCAGAGTGAGTTAACAAAGTATGAAAAAAAGTTAGTTTATTTTTTTAGAGAAAAAAAGGATAGTTTTTGAAGTGTTTTGGAGTGAGAATACGAAATTTTAATATCAGAGTGAGTTAACAAAGTATGAAAATAAGTTAGTAATTTTTTTAGAGAAAAAAAGGATAGTTTTTGAAGTGTTTTGGAGTGAGAATACGAAATTTTAATATCAGAGTGAGTTAACAAAGGTAGAAAATAAGTTAGTAATTTTTTTAGAGAAAAAAAGGATAGTTTTTGAAGTGTTTTGGAGTGAGAATACGAAATTTTAATATCAGAGTGAGTTAACAAAGGTAGAAAAAAAGTTAGTTCATTTTTTTAGAGAAAAAAAGGATAGTTTTTGAAGTGTTTTGGAGTGAGAATACGAAATTTTAATATCAGAGTGAGTTAACAAAGTATGAAAAAAAGTTAGTTTATTTTTTTAGAGAAAAAAAGGATAGTTTTTGAAGTGTTTTGGAGTGAGAATACGAAATTTTAATATCAGAGTGAGTTAACAAAGGTAGAAAATAAGTTAGTTTATTTTTTTAGAGAAAAAAAGGATAGTTTTTTGAAGTGTTTTGGAGTGAGAATACGAAATTTTAATATCAGAGTGAGTTAACAAAGTATGAAAAAAAGTTAGTTTATTTTTTAGAGAAAAAAAGGATAGTTTTTGAAGTGTTTTGGAGTGAGAATACGAAATTTTAATATCAGAGTGAGTTAACAAAGTATGAAAAAAAGTTAGTTTATTTTTTTAGAGAAAAAAAGGATAGTTTTTGAAGTGTTTTGGAGTGAGAATACGAAATTTTAATATCAGAGTGAGATAACAAAGTATGAAAAAAAGTTAGTAATTTTTTTAGAGAAAAAAAGGATAGTTTTTGAAGTGTTTTGGAGTGAGAATACGAAATTTTAATATCAGAGTGAGTTAACAAAGTATGAAAAAAAGTTAGTTTATTTTTTTAGAGAAAAAAAGGATAGTTTTTGAAGTGTTTTGGAGTGAGAATACGAAAATTTTAATATCAGAGTGAGTTAACAAAGTATGAAAAAAAGTTAGTTTATTTTTTTAGAGAAAAAAAGGATAGTTTTTGAAGTGTTTTGGAGTGAGAATACGAAATTTTAATATCAGAGTGAGTTAACAAAGGTAGAAAATAAGTTAGTAATTTTTTTAGAGAAAAAAAGGATAGTTTTTGAAGTGTTTTGGAGTGAGAATACGAAATTTTAATATCAGAGTGAGTTAACAAAGGTAGAAAAAAAGTTAGTAATTTTTTTAGAGAAAAAAAGGATAGTTTTTGAAGTGTTTTGGAGTGAGAATACGAAATTTTAATATCAGAGTGAGTTAACAAAGTATGAAAAAAAGTTAGTAATTTTTTTAGAGAAAAAAAGGATAGTTTTTGAAGTGTTTTGGAGTGAGAATACGAAATTTTAATATCAGAGTGAGTTAACAAAGTATGAAAAAAAGTTAGTAATTTTTTTAGAGAAAAAAAGGATAGTTTTTGAAGTGTTTTGGAGTGAGAATACGAAATTTTAATATCAGAGTGAGTTAACAAAGTATGAAAAAAAGTTAGTTTATTTTTTTTAGAGAAAAAAAGGATAGTTTTTGAAGTGTTTTGGAGTGAGAATACGAAATTTTAATATCAGAGTGAGTTAACAAAGTATGAAAAAAAGTTAGTTTATTTTTTAGAGAAAAAAAGGATAGTTTTTGAAGTGTTTTGGAGTGAGAATACGAAATTTTAATATCAGAGTGAGTTAACAAAGGTAGAAAATAAGTTAGTAATTTTTTTAGAGAAAAAAAGGATAGTTTTTGAAGTGTTTTGGAGTGAGAATACGAAATTTTAATATCAGAGTGAGTTAACAAAGGTAGAAAAAAAGTTAGTAATTTTTTTAGAGAAAAAAAGGATAGTTTTTGAAGTGTTTTGGAGTGAGAATACGAAATTTTAATATCAGAGTGAGTTAACAAAGTATGAAAAAAAGTTAGTTTATTTTTTTAGAGAAAAAAAGGATAGTTTTTGAAGTGTTTTGGAGTGAGAATACGAAATTTTAATATCAGAGTGAGTTAACAAAGGTAGAAAATAAGTTAGTTTATTTTTTTAGAGAAAAAAAGGATAGTTTTTGAAGTGTTTTGGAGTGAGAATACGAAATTTTAATATCAGAGTGAGTTAACAAAGGTAGAAAAAAAGTTAGTAATTTTTTTAGAGAAAAAAAGGATAGTTTTTGAAGTGTTTTGGAGTGAGAATACGAAATTTTAATATCAGAGTGAGTTAACAAAGTATGAAAAAAAGTTAGTTTATTTTTTTAGAGAAAAAAAGGATAGTTTTTGAAGTGTTTTGGAGTGAGAATACGAAATTTTAATATCAGAGTGAGTTAACAAAGTATGAAAAAAAGTTAGTTTATTTTTTTAGAGAAAAAAAGGATAGTTTTTGAAGTGTTTTGGAGTGAGAATACGAAATTTTAATATCAGAGTGAGTTAACAAAGTATGAAAAAAAGTTAGTTTATTTTTTTAGAGAAAAAAAGGATAGTTTTTGAAGTGTTTTGGAGTGAGAATACGAAATTTTAATATCAGAGTGAGTTAACAAAGTATGAAAAAAAGTTAGTTTATTTTTTTAGAGAAAAAAAGGATAGTTTTTGAAGTGTTTTGGAGTGAGAATACGAAATTTTAATATCAGAGTGAGTTAACAAAGTATGAAAAAAAGTTAGTAATTTTTTTAGAGAAAAAAAGGATAGTTTTTGAAGTGTTTTGGAGTGAGAATACGAAATTTTAATATCAGAGTGAGTTAACAAAGTATGAAAAAAAGTTAGTTTATTTTTTTAGAGAAAAAAAGGATAGTTTTTGAAGTGTTTTGGAGTGAGAATACGAAATTTTAATATCAGAGTGAGTTAACAAAGGTAGAAAAAAAGTTAGTAATTTTTTTAGAGAAAAAAAGGATAGTTTTTGAAGTGTTTTGGAGTGAGAATACGAAATTTTAATATCAGAGTGAGTTAACAAAGTATGAAAAAAAGTTAGTTTATTTTTTTAGAGAAAAAAAGGATAGTTTTTGAAGTGTTTTGGAGTGAGAATACGAAATTTTAATATCAGAGTGAGTTAACAAAGGTAGAAAATAAGTTAGTAATTTTTTTAGAGAAAAAAAGGATAGTTTTTGAAGTGTTTTGGAGTGAGAATACGAAATTTTAATATCAGAGTGAGTTAACAAAGGTAGAAAAAAAGTTAGTAATTTTTTTAGAGAAAAAAAGGATAGTTTTTGAAGTGTTTTGGAGTGAGAATACGAAATTTTAATATCAGAGTGAGTTAACAAAGTATGAAAAAAAGTTAGTAATTTTTTTAGAGAAAAAAAGGATAGTTTTTGAAGTGTTTTGGAGTGAGAATACGAAATTTTAATATCAGAGTGAGTTAACAAAGTATGAAAAAAAGTTAGTTTATTTTTTTAGAGAAAAAAAGGATAGTTTTTGAAGTGTTTTGGAGTGAGAATACGAAATTTTAATATCAGAGTGAGTTAACAAAGGTAGAAAATAAGTTAGTAATTTTTTTAGAGAAAAAAAGGATAGTTTTTGAAGTGTTTTGGAGTGAGAATACGAAATTTTAATATCAGAGTGAGTTAACAAAGGTAGAAAAAAAGTTAGTAATTTTTTTAGAGAAAAAAAGGATAGTTTTTGAAGTGTTTTGGAGTGAGAATACGAAATTTTAATATCAGAGTGAGTTAACAAAGTATGAAAAAAAGTTAGTTTATTTTTTTAGAGAAAAAAAGGATAGTTTTTGAAGTGTTTTGGAGTGAGAATACGAAATTTTAATATCAGAGTGAGTTAACAAAGGTAGAAAATAAGTTAGTAATTTTTTTAGAGAAAAAAAGGATAGTTTTTGAAGTGTTTTGGAGTGAGAATACGAAATTTTAATATCAGAGTGAGTTAACAAAGTATGAAAAAAAGTTAGTTTATTTTTTTAGAGAAAAAAAGGATAGTTTTTGAAGTGTTTTGGAGTGAGAATACGAAATTTTAATATCAGAGTGAGATAACAAAGTATGAAAAAAAGTTAGTAATTTTTTTAGAGAAAAAAAGGATAGTTTTTGAAGTGTTTTGGAGTGAGAATACGAAATTTTAATATCAGAGTGAGTTAACAAAGTATGAAAAAAAGTTAGTAATTTTTTTAGAGAAAAAAAGGATAGTTTTTGAAGTGTTTTGGAGTGAGAATACGAAATTTTAATATCAGAGTGAGTTAACAAAGTATGAAAATAAGTTAGTTTATTTTTTTAGAGAAAAAAAGGATAGTTTTTGAAGTGTTTTGGAGTGAGAATACGAAATTTTAATATCAGAGTGAGTTAACAAAGTATGAAAAAAAGTTTGTAATTTTTTTAGAGAAAAAAAGGATAGTTTTTGAAGTGTTTTGGAGTGAGAATACGAAATTTTAATATCAGAGTGAGTTAACAAAGTATGAAAAAAAGTTAGTTTATTTTTTTAGAGAAAAAAAGGATAGTTTTTGAAGTGTTTTGGAGTGAGAATACGAAATTTTAATATCAGAGTGAGTTAACAAAGTATGAAAAAAAGTTAGTTTATTTTTTTAGAGAAAAAAAGGATAGTTTTTGAAGTGTTTTGGAGTGAGAATACGAAATTTTAATATCAGAGTGAGATAACAAAGTATGAAAAAAAGTTAGTAATTTTTTTAGAGAAAAAAAGGATAGTTTTTGAAGTGTTTTGGAGTGAGAATACGAAATTTTAATATCAGAGTGAGTTAACAAAGTATGAAAAAAAGTTAGTTTATTTTTTTAGAGAAAAAAAGGATAGTTTTTGAAGTGTTTTGGAGTGAGAATACGAAATTTTAATATCAGAGTGAGTTAACAAAGTATGAAAAAAAGTTAGTAATTTTTTTAGAGAAAAAAAGGATAGTTTTTGAAGTGTTTTGGAGTGAGAATACGAAATTTTAATATCAGAGTGAGTTAACAAAGTATGAAAAAAAGTTAGTAATTTTTTTAGAGAAAAAAAGGATAGTTTTTGAAGTGTTTTGGAGTGAGAATACGAAATTTTAATATCAGAGTGAGTTAACAAAGTATGAAAAAAAGTTAGTAATTTTTTTAGAGAAAAAAAGGATAGTTTTTGAAGTGTTTTGGAGTGAGAATACGAAATTTTAATATCAGAGTGAGTTAACAAAGTATGAAAAAAAGTTAGTTTATTTTTTTAGAGAAAAAAAGGATAGTTTTTGAAGTGTTTTGGAGTGAGAATACGAAATTTTAATATCAGAGTGAGTTAACAAAGGTAGAAAATAAGTTAGTAATTTTTTTAGAGAAAAAAAGGATAGTTTTTGAAGTGTTTTGGAGTGAGAATACGAAATTTTAATATCAGAGTGAGTTAACAAAGGTAGAAAAAAAGTTAGTAATTTTTTTAGAGAAAAAAAGGATAGTTTTTGAAGTGTTTTGGAGTGAGAATACGAAATTTTAATATCAGAGTGAGTTAACAAAGTATGAAAAAAAGTTAGTTTATTTTTTTAGAGAAAAAAAGGATAGTTTTTGAAGTGTTTTGGAGTGAGAATACGAAATTTTAATATCAGAGTGAGTTAACAAAGGTAGAAAATAAGTTAGTAATTTTTTTAGAGAAAAAAAGGATAGTTTTTGAAGTGTTTTGGAGTGAGAATACGAAATTTTAATATCAGAGTGAGTTAACAAAGTATGAAAAAAAGTTAGTTTATTTTTTAGAGAAAAAAAGGATAGTTTTTGAAGTGTTTTGGAGTGAGAATACGAAATTTTAATATCAGAGTGAGATAACAAAGTATGAAAAAAAGTTAGTAATTTTTTTAGAGAAAAAAAGGATAGTTTTTGAAGTGTTTTGGAGTGAGAATACGAAATTTTAATATCAGAGTGAGTTAACAAAGTATGAAAAAAAGTTAGTAATTTTTTTAGAGAAAAAAAGGATAGTTTTTGAAGTGTTTTGGAGTGAGAATACGAAATTTTAATATCAGAGTGAGTTAACAAAGTATGAAAATAAGTTAGTTTATTTTTTTAGAGAAAAAAAGGATAGTTTTTGAAGTGTTTTGGAGTGAGAATACGAAATTTTAATATCAGAGTGAGTTAACAAAGTATGAAAAAAAGTTTGTAATTTTTTTAGAGAAAAAAAGGATAGTTTTTGAAGTGTTTTGGAGTGAGAATACGAAATTTTAATATCAGAGTGAGTTAACAAAGTATGAAAAAAAGTTAGTTTATTTTTTTAGAGAAAAAAAGGATAGTTTTTGAAGTGTTTTGGAGTGAGAATACGAAATTTTAATATCAGAGTGAGTTAACAAAGTATGAAAAAAAGTTAGTTTATTTTTTTAGAGAAAAAAAGGATAGTTTTTGAAGTGTTTTGGAGTGAGAATACGAAATTTTAATATCAGAGTGAGATAACAAAGTATGAAAAAAAGTTAGTAATTTTTTTAGAGAAAAAAAGGATAGTTTTTGAAGTGTTTTGGAGTGAGAATACGAAATTTTAATATCAGAGTGAGTTAACAAAGTATGAAAAAAAGTTAGTTTATTTTTTTAGAGAAAAAAAGGATAGTTTTTGAAGTGTTTTGGAGTGAGAATACGAAATTTTAATATCAGAGTGAGTTAACAAAGTATGAAAAAAAGTTAGTAATTTTTTTAGAGAAAAAAAGGATAGTTTTTGAAGTGTTTTGGAGTGAGAATACGAAATTTTAATATCAGAGTGAGTTAACAAAGTATGAAAAAAAGTTAGTAATTTTTTTAGAGAAAAAAAGGATAGTTTTTGAAGTGTTTTGGAGTGAGAATACGAAATTTTAATATCAGAGTGAGTTAACAAAGTATGAAAAAAAGTTAGTAATTTTTTTAGAGAAAAAAAGGATAGTTTTTGAAGTGTTTTGGAGTGAGAATACGAAATTTTAATATCAGAGTGAGTTAACAAAGGTAGAAAAAAAGTTAGTAATTTTTTTAGAGAAAAAAAGGATAGTTTTTGAAGTGTTTTGGAGTGAGAATACGAAATTTTAATATCAGAGTGAGTTAACAAAGTATGAAAAAAAGTTAGTTTATTTTTTTAGAGAAAAAAAGGATAGTTTTTGAAGTGTTTTGGAGTGAGAATACGAAATTTTAATATCAGAGTGAGTTAACAAAGGTAGAAAATAAGTTAGTAATTTTTTTAGAGAAAAAAAGGATAGTTTTTGAAGTGTTTTGGAGTGAGAATACGAAATTTTAATATCAGAGTGAGTTAACAAAGTATGAAAAAAAGTTAGTAATTTTTTTAGAGAAAAAAAGGATAGTTTTTGAAGTGTTTTGGAGTGAGAATACGAAATTTTAATATCAGAGTGAGTTAACAAAGTATGAAAAAAAGTTAGTTTATTTTTTTAGAGAAAAAAAGGATAGTTTTTGAAGTGTTTTGGAGTGAGAATACGAAATTTTAATATCAGAGTGAGTTAACAAAGGTAGAAAAAAAGTTAGTAATTTTTTTAGAGAAAAAAAGGATAGTTTTTGAAGTGTTTTGGAGTGAGAATACGAAATTTTAATATCAGAGTGAGTTAACAAAGTATGAAAAAAAGTTAGTTTATTTTTTTAGAGAAAAAAAGGATAGTTTTTGAAGTGTTTTGGAGTGAGAATACGAAATTTTAATATCAGAGTGAGTTAACAAAGGTAGAAAATAAGTTAGTAATTTTTTTAGAGAAAAAAAGGATAGTTTTTGAAGTGTTTTGGAGTGAGAATACGAAATTTTAATATCAGAGTGAGTTAACAAAGGTAGAAAAAAAGTTAGTAATTTTTTTAGAGAAAAAAAGGATAGTTTTTGAAGTGTTTTGGAGTGAGAATACGAAATTTTAATATCAGAGTGAGTTAACAAAGTATGAAAAAAAGTTAGTAATTTTTTTAGAGAAAAAAAGGATAGTTTTTGAAGTGTTTTGGAGTGAGAATACGAAATTTTAATATCAGAGTGAGTTAACAAAGTATGAAAAAAAGTTAGTTTATTTTTTTAGAGAAAAAAAGGATAGTTTTTGAAGTGTTTTGGAGTGAGAATACGAAATTTTAATATCAGAGTGAGTTAACAAAGGTAGAAAATAAGTTAGTAATTTTTTTAGAGAAAAAAAGGATAGTTTTTGAAGTGTTTTGGAGTGAGAATACGAAATTTTAATATCAGAGTGAGTTAACAAAGGTAGAAAAAAAGTTAGTAATTTTTTTAGAGAAAAAAAGGATAGTTTTTGAAGTGTTTTGGAGTGAGAATACGAAATTTTAATATCAGAGTGAGTTAACAAAGTATGAAAAAAAGTTAGTTTATTTTTTTAGAGAAAAAAAGGATAGTTTTTGAAGTGTTTTGGAGTGAGAATACGAAATTTTAATATCAGAGTGAGTTAACAAAGGTAGAAAATAAGTTAGTAATTTTTTTAGAGAAAAAAAGGATAGTTTTTGAAGTGTTTTGGAGTGAGAATACGAAATTTTAATATCAGAGTGAGTTAACAAAGTATGAAAAAAAGTTAGTAATTTTTTTAGAGAAAAAAAGGATAGTTTTTGAAGTGTTTTGGAGTGAGAATACGAAATTTTAATATCAGAGTGAGATAACAAAGTATGAAAAAAAGTTAGTAATTTTTTTAGAGAAAAAAAGGATAGTTTTTGAAGTGTTTTGGAGTGAGAATACGAAATTTTAATATCAGAGTGAGTTAACAAAGTATGAAAAAAAGTTAGTTTATTTTTTTAGAGAAAAAAAGGATAGTTTTTGAAGTGTTTTGGAGTGAGAATACGAAATTTTAATATCAGAGTGAGTTAACAAAGTATGAAAATAAGTTAGTTTATTTTTTTAGAGAAAAAAAGGATAGTTTTTGAAGTGTTTTGGAGTGAGAATACGAAATTTTAATATCAGAGTGAGTTAACAAAGTATGAAAAAAAGTTAGTAATTTTTTTAGAGAAAAAAAGGATAGTTTTTGAAGTGTTTTGGAGTGAGAATACGAAATTTTAATATCAGAGTGAGTTAACAAAGTATGAAAAAAAGTTAGTTTATTTTTTTAGAGAAAAAAAGGATAGTTTTTGAAGTGTTTTGGAGTGAGAATACGAAATTTTAATATCAGAGTGAGTTAACAAAGTATGAAAAAAAGTTAGTTTATTTTTTTAGAGAAAAAAAGGATAGTTTTTGAAGTGTTTTGGAGTGAGAATACGAAATTTTAATATCAGAGTGAGATAACAAAGTATGAAAAAAAGTTAGTTTATTTTTTTAGAGAAAAAAAGGATAGTTTTTGAAGTGTTTTGGAGTGAGAATACGAAATTTTAATATCAGAGTGAGTTAACAAAGTATGAAAAAAAGTTAGTAATTTTTTTAGAGAAAAAAAGGATAGTTTTTGAAGTGTTTTGGAGTGAGAATACGAAATTTTAATATCAGAGTGAGTTAACAAAGTATGAAAAAAAGTTAGTAATTTTTTTAGAGAAAAAAAGCATAGTTTTTGAAGTGTTTTGGAGTGAGAATACGAAATTTTAATATCAGAGTGAGTTAACAAAGTATGAAAAAAAGTTAGTAATTTTTTTAGAGAAAAAAAGGATAGTTTTTGAAGTGTTTTGGAGTGAGAATACGAAATTTTAATATCAGAGTGAGTTAACAAAGTATGAAAAAAAGTTAGTTTATTTTTTTAGAGAAAAAAAGGATAGTTTTTGAAGTGTTTTGGAGTGAGAATACGAAATTTTAATATCAGAGTGAGTTAACAAAGGTAGAAAAAAAGTTAGTAATTTTTTTAGAGAAAAAAAGGATAGTTTTTGAAGTGTTTTGGAGTGAGAATACGAAATTTTAATATCAGAGTGAGTTAACAAAGGTAGAAAATAAGTTAGTTTATTTTTTTAGAGAAAAAAAGGATAGTTTTTGAAGTGTTTTGGAGTGAGAATACGAAATTTTAATATCAGAGTGAGTTAACAAAGTATGAAAAAAAGTTAGTAATTTTTTTAGAGAAAAAAAGGATAGTTTTTGAAGTGTTTTGGAGTGAGAATACGAAATTTTAATATCAGAGTGAGTTAACAAAGTATGAAAAAAAGTTAGTTTATTTTTTTAGAGAAAAAAAGGATAGTTTTTGAAGTGTTTTGGAGTGAGAATACGAAATTTTAATATCAGAGTGAGTTAACAAAGGTAGAAAATAAGTTAGTAATTTTTTTAGAGAAAAAAAGGATAGTTTTTGAAGTGTTTTGGAGTGAGAATACGAAATTTTAATATCAGAGTGAGTTAACAAAGTATGAAAAAAAGTTAGTAATTTTTTTAGAGAAAAAAAGGATAGTTTTTGAAGTGTTTTGGAGTGAGAATACGAAATTTTAATATCAGAGTGAGTTAACAAAGTATGAAAAAAAGTTAGTTTATTTTTTTAGAGAAAAAAAGGATAGTTTTTGAAGTGTTTTGGAGTGAGAATACGAAATTTTAATATCAGAGTGAGTTAACAAAGGTAGAAAAAAAGTTAGTAATTTTTTTAGAGAAAAAAAGGATAGTTTTTGAAGTGTTTTGGAGTGAGAATACGAAATTTTAATATCAGAGTGAGTTAACAAAGTATGAAAAAAAGTTAGTTTATTTTTTTAGAGAAAAAAAGGATAGTTTTTGAAGTGTTTTGGAGTGAGAATACGAAATTTTAATATCAGAGTGAGTTAACAAAGTATGAAAATAAGTTAGTAATTTTTTTAGAGAAAAAAAGGATAGTTTTTGAAGTGTTTTGGAGTGAGAATACGAAATTTTAATATCAGAGTGAGTTAACAAAGGTAGAAAAAAAGTTAGTAATTTTTTTAGAGAAAAAAAGGATAGTTTTTGAAGTGTTTTGGAGTGAGAATACGAAATTTTAATATCAGAGTGAGTTAACAAAGTATGAAAAAAAGTTAGTAATTTTTTTAGAGAAAAAAAGGATAGTTTTTGAAGTGTTTTGGAGTGAGAATACGAAATTTTAATATCAGAGTGAGTTAACAAAGTATGAAAAAAAGTTAGTTTATTTTTTTAGAGAAAAAAAGGATAGTTTTTGAAGTGTTTTGGAGTGAGAATACGAAATTTTAATATCAGAGTGAGTTAACAAAGTATGAAAAAAAGTTAGTAATTTTTTTAGAGAAAAAAAGGATAGTTTTTGAAGTGTTTTGGAGTGAGAATACGAAATTTTAATATCAGAGTGAGTTAACAAAGGTAGAAAAAAAGTTAGTAATTTTTTTAGAGAAAAAAAGGATAGTTTTTGAAGTGTTTTGGAGTGAGAATACGAAATTTTAATATCAGAGTGAGTTAACAAAGTATGAAAAAAAGTTAGTTTATTTTTTTAGAGAAAAAAAGGATAGTTTTTGAAGTGTTTTGGAGTGAGAATACGAAATTTTAATATCAGAGTGAGTTAACAAAGTATGAAAAAAAGTTAGTAATTTTTTTAGAGAAAAAAAGGATAGTTTTTGAAGTGTTTTGGAGTGAGAATACGAAATTTTAATATCAGAGTGAGTTAACAAAGGTAGAAAATAAGTTAGTTTATTTTTTTAGAGAAAAAAAGGATAGTTTTTGAAGTGTTTTGGAGTGAGAATACGAAATTTTAATATCAGAGTGAGTTAACAAAGTATGAAAAAAAGTTAGTTTATTTTTTTAGAGAAAAAAAGGATAGTTTTTGAAGTGTTTTGGAGTGAGAATACGAAATTTTAATATCAGAGTGAGTTAACAAAGGTAGAAAATAAGTTAGTAATTTTTTTAGAGAAAAAAAGGATAGTTTTTGAAGTGTTTTGGAGTGAGAATACGAAATTTTAATATCAGAGTGAGTTAACAAAGTATGAAAAAAAGTTAGTAATTTTTTTAGAGAAAAAAAGGATAGTTTTTGAAGTGTTTTGGAGTGAGAATACGAAATTTTAATATCAGAGTGAGTTAACAAAGTATGAAAAAAAGTTAGTTTATTTTTTTAGAGAAAAAAAGGATAGTTTTTGAAGTGTTTTGGAGTGAGAATACGAAATTTTAATATCAGAGTGAGTTAACAAAGGTAGAAAAAAAGTTAGTAATTTTTTTAGAGAAAAAAAGGATAGTTTTTGAAGTGTTTTGGAGTGAGAATACGAAATTTTAATATCAGAGTGAGTTAACAAAGGTAGAAAAAAAGTTAGTTTATTTTTTTAGAGAAAAAAAGGATAGTTTTTGAAGTGTTTTGGAGTGAGAATACGAAATTTTAATATCAGAGTGAGTTAACAAAGGTAGAAAAAAAGTTAGTTTATTTTTTTAGAGAAAAAAAGGATAGTTTTTGAAGTGTTTTGGAGTGAGAATACGAAA